>VXAA01000760.1:171113-182180 GCA_013399115.1 Anseranas semipalmata
GGGGCCCTCCCGGCAAGGGCGGGCCGCGCGCGGCGGCTGCCCCGGGCAGGAGCCGCCATGCGGAGCGGGAGGCTCCGAGCCGGGCAGCGCGGGCGTCCCGCTCTCCTCTGCCGCCGGGGGAGAGATCGCTCGGACCGCTGTGGGACCCTCCCCGGGCGCACCTGATGCCGGGACGCCGCGCCAGAGCCGCGGGAAAGAGAAAAGGCAGGAAACGCGTCGCCTTTTTGCATTGACCCTATTTTCTCTCTCAGATGAGGCAGAGGAGGTGCAGCTCTCTGGGGCTGTGCGCGACAAAATAACAGCATGTGCGCAGCAGAAGGGGATGTTTTAATTAAGAGAAGGAAAAACTGTGGCTCCAATGAAAAACGCCAAACAGAGCTTTTACATCTAGACATAGAAGTGAGGAAATGAATTTCCGCAGCATGCAATACGTCCTCGTTCCTGCACTAGAATACGAAGAGCTACACGAACACTCCCTTCCAGCAAGCAGCAGTGGCTTGAAGCTGGCACTGGAACCATTAAGTCATCCCTTCCTGCACAGGCAGCCCTTCTTTAATATCTGCCTAACAGGTACCTTAAAGCAGTTCACAACTGTCCTTTATACAGCGTGAACACTGAGAACTGAGCATCAAAATCCTCTCTCAGGTGGAAGGCAATGCAGAGGTTTGCGGGAGAGCTGTGTGTCCGGCAGCAAAGGCAGGCGGAGCTAGCCCAACCAAACAGGGGTTGGCCTGGCCACAAGGAACAAGAGGCTGGAGGTGCTTTGCCAGGGCAAAAACTGAGGCAGGATCTGTCCAGATGAGAAGAGTCGGGGGGGCTGCCAAAGCCCTGTTGGCTCTCTAGCAGCATGGCTAGGCAGGGTGAGGAAGGCACCAAGAGCAGAGCCCAGGGAGGCGATGCTCAAGCAGCCTAGCTGCTAGCCCCGCTACGCGGGGGACAATAACAGAAGGAGAACCCTCTTAAAAACAGGCTTGAGGAACCTCTCTTCTCTGCGTCACTGCCTTTTCCTCCTTCAAAGGCAATCTCTCTCCCAATTTAAGCAAGTACGCTGCACTTGGAAACACTGAAGCACATCGCACTGTGACATAACGAACAAGGAAGCCAACAACTAGTAATAATCATTAAGATGTAGTATCTCAGTTGCTTGCAACTTTCTGTGCATACTCTCAAACTCCCAGGCCAAAGCATGACCTCCTTGGACAAAGCAAAAGGCAGCATAAAGTGTGACAGCGCAAGAGCCTGGAGCAGCGTCTCCTCCCTTATTCCCTCAATACAGCAGTCCCGACACCAGCTTGGCCTCAGCAGAAACAAGCAAGAAAATCCTTTAGCTACAGCGAAGAGCACATGATGTATCACCCTGGTGCTGGCTTCTTCCAAGCCACCACAGACAATAGTGGTCTCAAAGCAGGAGAGACCCTTAGCTGAGCAGGCAGACTTGTGAACAGGAGGTATCTGGGACCCCCTTTCATAGCTGCAGGACACAGAAAAGACCAAGCTAAAGACCACATAAGCACCATTGCTTCCTGCAGTCCCTAAAGGTCTTGCCACATTTCCCCATTCCTCCTTCTAACTGCTGCCTTCATCGCAGTTATCAGAATCCTTGCAAGCTTCCCCACCTTCTGACAGCCACAGCCTCGTGTCCAAAGTGGAAAAGGGGAAAGGGAAAACTGAGTTTTTCCAGAAGCCAATGAAACGCAACTGTGAACATAGTTCCCATGGTAACAGCAGGATCCAGAGGAAGAAAAGGGAACGCAAATCGGATTATCAAAGGGATGAACAGGGAGGGACGAACCACTTGCATCCACCAGCCCAACCAGGCCGCTCATACAACACCTGCGTTGTATGTCTGACAGGTACCCAATTCCCTCTTCACCTTTGTGCCCGCCCAGGGTGCTCTGAGCACAGCAGAGCACTCTCATGAGGGTGAGGTCCCCAGTGCACAACAGGGCTCGCAGAAGGCCACGGAGGAAGTCTCGATGCCACCGCTCCCAGTCCTTGCTCCTAGCCCAGAAACTGCCCTCTGACTGGAGCAGTCTCTCTTTAATGATGCAATATATTACTTTCACTGTCTGACATCTTAACCATAAATGAGGAGGTGGCTCAAAAATGCCCCGAACATAAAATTCCAAGAGAAGTAACTCCCAAGGTTCAAGATTTATACTCTTCTACCCACAGGGGAAACAGAATACTCCTCCATGACATTCTAGCAAGGACTTGCACTTTGCAGAGCAAATACAGTGAAATCAAGGATGCTTTCAAGAAAGCCAGAGAAGCATAGTAACTTGCATGAGACGGATTCAAACCAGCACATCCAACAACACCAGAGCCTGAGCTCTAGGTCATGCCCTCCAGCAGGGTTCCCAGGGTTGGGAGCCATCTTCCCAGCCTGAGAAAGGACTACAGCATCTCTGCTGCTCTCTAGATCTGGTTCTCCCTTGACTGCTTAGACTGCTCATTGTACTCTGTTTCTGTTGGTGCTTCCCAGCCTAGAAGGGGTTAAGACTCAAAAGCACCTCCTGGGGTTTTTCTACTTCTTTTCTGCTGTTTTATTTCCTCAAAGACACAGAGATCCGCTGCCTGAATCTGGCTTGACCTCACAGCAGAGCCCACATCCACCCTCTCTGCAGCACGGGGGGTGGGTGGGTGGGTGGGGGTGGGTGTGTGTGTAAAATGGGCAGGGGAGGGGAGGGACATGTAGATTTGCTGTGCTGGAGCCTGTTTGGAGACAGGCATGAATATTTCATGACAGGGAGAGGGATGCTTCAACAGCATCACACAGACGTGAATTTGTGCTGTGCCGTCAGGGACACAAAAGGACAGTGCCTTCCCCCTCCAGATCGACCTCAAACCAGCACTCTCCGATTCCGCGGGAACACACAAAGAACACAGAACAGGAGCCCCCCTAGGGCAAAGCAACCTCATCTGTCCGCGTTTGCTCTGCAGCTCCAGCAGTACAAGGAGCCACAGGTGGTGGGGCTCCTGCAGAAATCTGCCATCATCTACCTGGCAGCAATATCCTAGCAGAGGAAGCTGCACATTGGCCAGATCTGGGGACGTGATGGAGGAACAGCCCCATCAGTCCCTGGGATGTCCCTAGCACCGTAATGTCCTGTTGGTAGAGTGCCCTGGCCCCAAAATACCAGGTGTAACTGCAGTCCAGGCTTCTCTAGAAATGAAGAGACAAGGAAGACGCTTTTCCCTCTTGCCACATTAGCAATAGCTAGCCAACTTCCCAGCATCTTCCACAGCAGCCAAAGGCTCTGAGTTCACCGTTAAACTGCAACTCAGATCAGCTCTGCTCAGACTAGACAGTGCTAAAATGTTCCCAGGACTAGTATAAAGTAGCAAAAAATCTGGGTCCAGTTGAATCTTGTGCAAAGAGATCTCTACGGGGGTTGGACTGCATTTGGCACAAACTGCACAGACACCCCTTGATTCAGGCACTCAGCACAACTTCCTCAGTTCAAAAGGAAAGCTAGGTTTGAGATCCTTGCTTTGACTCTTTGCAATCCATAGAGCTGCTCCTGTCTAAGTCACAAACTCTGGCATGAAAGGAGCCCTTGCGTTTCCAGAGAGCATGGTGAGGGCAGAAAGAAAATGGACTGAACAGCACAACAGCACTGCCTACAGCAGAGCTAAGCTAATCCCTAAAACTCTCCTAAAATCCCTCCAAAAGCGTGGGATAGGGCACTGTGAGCAGTACATGGGCATACACACCTACAGGCATCTTCGACAAACAGAAAACCCGCTACAAAAGCAGGGAATGCTGGGCAGGCGTCGCATAGCCAGCCTCTGATGTGATCACCAAGTACTTCTGGGGTTGACAGTGTGCTCCTGCAAATTTTCATCACATCTTTTGCCCTCTAGTCAACAGCTCTTCAACAGCTCAAGCACCAGAAGAAGATGGAAAAGAAGGGCAGCCCCCTGAAACCATCTGTTTTAATGATGAACAAAAACAAAGATATTTTGCACTTTCCATGTTGCGCTTATATTGCTACAGTGAACTCCCAGCAGCTGTTGCACTCCTTAGTCAGAGGGAGCTGCATCGGTCTCAAGGCTGTCTACATAATTTGCCCAGGTTGTGACATGCTCCAAGACTGCAGAGGTGGGCTGTCAACTGAAGGACAAAGTTGCTTGGTCCCTACTGAAGTTCTGCAAGGAACAAACTGCCTATTAAACCAAGCAAGCCAGAGACTGGGAGGGAAATGACAATGCTCAGCAGCAATAGACCAAAGCAATCTGGAACCATGCAGCTAACCTAAGAAAGACAGAATACAGGTCCCAATAGCACGATCTAACAGCAAAATTATTATTGGTATATTAAGAAAGTAGATTCCAATCTGCAATCCTGAGTGGAAGGAATGACCAGCAGTCCTGGTTCAAGTCCTGAGAAATCCATTCCTTCAGGAGGCAGGAACGAGACTCCTGGCAAAGGAAGTCCATGAAGGACCACCGTTCTGGAAGTTAATTGAGACAAAACTGCTACACATTTCTTGGACGTGAATCTGAGTGGGAGGTGTTTGTTACTGCCAATACATTTTTCCTCATACACGGTTCTTCCACATGAGGTTGAACTGTTAAGCATTGACAGTGCATCTGTTAAGATTGGCTCTAGAAACCAAGTGTTCTTGAAAATAAAAAGGGAAACATGCTGTGCTTGCCCTTCATCTTTCCAGCCGTCCAGCTCCCGGTACCATGAAGAAAAGCCACGTGAAGCAGCCCACTTGCATACAGATGACCTGAGAGTGGCAGTGTTTAAAGTACTCCTCTGTGTGAAAGGTGCAGCAGACTGAGGAACACGGAGAAGTTCCCCAAGGATGGGGGGGNCTCAGCCAAAGGGCAGCGCTACAGTGACAGGCTTGTTTCTACTGACAGTATAAGGCTTCAGGGAAAGCTCCCAGATTTTCTGCAGGACAAGGGCTCTTCTCAATATTTGAAATTCCTTTCATATATAAGTTAACTTTATTATTTATTTAAAAGAACAAAAACAAATGCAAAACCAAACAACAAGAGAAAAACAACAACAAAAAACCACCAACTGCATTTCTTTCCTACCTCCCATGGCAGATACCTAGGGCTTAGAGCAATCAGTGAGCCTGCTTCTTCAGAAAGCTCCTGTACCTAGGGACAGAACCGATTCCTCCTGACAGTACCCAGCAGACAGCAGAGGGATCACCAGGGACTACAAGCACTGGAAGCACTGGAAGACATCCCTGCACAAAGGGGAATGTGATGTTCCTCCAAGGTCACAAACTTTTCTTCAAAGGAAAAAAAAAATAGAAAGGCCAATGCAGCCTCCTCACTTGACTCCCTTTAATTAGTAACCATCTGGTTTTGAGAAGAACTGTCAACCAGTGTGCAGCATTTGGCAAGATTCCTCAGCTGCTGCTCTCCTAACTTCAGTTCTTCTTGGAAATGCTTTATGCCCCGAGATGCCAAAAGGAAATTAAAAGAAAAGCAAAAGAGAAAGCATGCAAGTGAAACTGAAGAGCAAAGACAGCATCTAGCAGACAGGGCAAGATATTCCTGAGTTCTGCTTCCAGGTCAGAGAGTGAACTACAAACAGTGCTGGCCATTCAATAGCCAGGAAACCTATCACTGAACCAACCACGGAGGAGGAACTGCAAGACCTCAAGTACCATATTTCAAATAAACCACTAGAAACCCCTTGACATTTCCCAGAAGTGGGGCTGTTTGGTTCAGTGTCCTAGCCAAATTCCAACTCACGCAATTACCTTGTATCTTTCTAAATTCCCTCTTCAATTTCCTCCTTGTCCAAACCACTGTGCAACTGCCCTGTGTGCCTGTAGTTGAGTGTTCCACTCCAGCACACCAGGATAGACAAGGATAGCCTTGCTAAAAAAAAGTTTGTTGTGCTCTGTGGGCAACAGCTGCAACGCTCTTCCTCAAGTCCATGCTGGTTCTGTCCCAGCGCTGCACTCCACTCACAGAGGGTACGGAAACACTTATAATCCCGGTGACATGGACAGCGCTGGCCCATCCCCACTTTCCCTCCCCCATTCATGGCATTATTGGGAGCCCTCAAAAAGAAGAGGGCTGCTCTCCACTGAGGAGACTACAGGTGCAAAGGAAGCATTTCACATAGCTTTTAGATAGAGCGAGGAGCCATGCTAATCGTTCTGCTCTGCAAGCTACCAGACGGCCTCGCTATCCAAGTCACAGAAGTTCAAGTTATCAGGCGTGCTCTGCCAGTACGAGCCTTTTCACTCTTTTCAGGGAATCCGCCACACTGGTAGTAAAGCACAGCGACAGGAGCGGGGCTGCAGCACTTTTGTGAGCACTGCTTGCCTCATTAACATTCAGCACATGGCTCAAGCAGCTTTTAGATTACTCCTTCCTGACTCTGGGACCTCATGCGTGAGTCACAGGCTTGCACATTTGCTTTCCCAGATCCCTGCAAGCCCCCAGCACACGGCGATCTCTGTTCTGAACAGTTCCTTTAATTTCTGCATGCACACAACCTTCTTCTCACTTTTGCTAAGTAGCAGAATCATCCTCTACCCCCTGAACAGCTTTTTACTCGCGTGGCTCCCCACCTTCTTTTCTCACAGAGGCATTCAGATTTTGCTATCCTGAGATTTTTTACCTCTTGTGAGCAGGTACATCAGACTTCCCTACACTCAATCCTCTACTCATTTTCACCCTGGTTCTCGTAAGTTGCTGCTTCCCATGAAACATGTCTACAAGCCAGCTCCCTTTCCCAAACCCACCGTAACGGCACAGGCACAGCTAAGGGACTTGGGGATCCCAATGTTAAATATGGATAGGCTGGAATAAACAGGGGCTGGGGAGGTGTGGTACGCAGGCCTGCACCAACAGGTAGAAGCAGCTCTCAGCTGTTCCACGTGGTGTACCCTGGTTCCAACTATCTTTTATGCAGAGAGCCCCCCCAAATAGTCCTGTCCCCTGCTCCAGCACAAACAGGACAAATACCACTTCCTGATACATTTCCACAGATCTGTCCTGCACAGGAAAGGAGTCTAACCCAAACCTATCGGATCCTTCCATTCTACCTGCCCCCGGCATTCATCAGCCTGTCAGAGCAGCAGAGCCTGTAACCTCACTGACTCCTGACCTCCGAGAAAAAGAGCGTTAAATACCTTACTAGAGCCGCTGAAACCACCAGGGGCCTGGACCTGCTTAGCAATCTCGGCTGTTTCCAAAGGGTAGATGATCAGGTGCCGCGATCTGCACTGAGCTACGAGATATTCTCGCTTGCCTTCACAGAAGATGCGTTAGACCTGTGCTTGGCTGGGATCCTAACTGCTGAGAGGACCAACAAGAGCTCAGAAGTTTCTCGCACCCAGCTCTTTTAAGAGGATAAGAGAGTGCTGGTCTGACACTCTGGGGAATGGAAATCCCCGTGCAGGGAACAAGGAGGCAGTGGCAGGCAGCACGGCGGCAAGTGAGAAACGCACATGTGGGTCAGGCCTGGAACATCTTCCTGTTAGTCCTGACACTGCCAATTTACATCAAAGAACCCATAGCCTTTTGCTTTTAACACTGTTCCTATTTTCTGTTTCCCAACCTTTGCTGGAGAAAACAGAGTTTTTCCTTTAAACCATCTTCTCCACTTCAAACCACAGGAACCTCTGCACAATACTTCCCATCTCCCATGCTTTCTTCTCCTCCAAAAACATTCTTCCTCGTCTGTTAGCATTATGCAAAGCGCCCAGTTGCCAACACCAATGAGACTTCGGGCAGAAATCCATCTGTTTGTCCCCTCCAGCTCTTAATTAACATGTGGACTTTAATTACATTTCCCATTTTCACGTCCACATATGCGTCTCTTCCACGTGCCCCTCCCCAAGTTCATTACAAAAACTCTAACAACCACCACCACCACCCACCTACCCCGACAGCGAGGGAGGGGGGCGCCTGGTCTATCTCCCCAGGCGACCCCATCCCACCTAGCCCCCAGCCACCCTTGCTCCACAGGGAGCTGTGCGCCCTGGCGCTACGCTACGGGAGTGCAGTGGAAGAGCTGCTAACGCGTTGGCACAGCACATTGCCAGGGCTGGATGGTGCCTGCAGACTTTGGCTGCAGTGAAAGACATTAGAATTCAAGGATGGACACAGAAACAAAGACTATTCAGAGAAGTATGAGGGATTCTCTTACTTTTTCAAGTGTTCTTCTGCTCAAGCAGCTCTGTTGTCAGTAGCTACGCAAGGTGCAGCAAACACTGCTAGGAAGCGTTGTAGTAACACTCAGCTGGTTCATAGGCCCATACAGTAAAAAAACTGGAAAACTTTCTAACAAATCTCCACATCCTCACAGATCTAGCCCCTAGAAAAGCAATCACTTAAGTAAATCAAAGTGTCCATTTCTCAGGAGAAAGCGATAACCGAGAAATTCTTCAGTATCCAGCCAGGTTAGAGCAGGCAAGAAACTAATACAATTTACTCAACCACAGACCTTGCAGTCAGGCTTTCAGGAAAGCTGGCAAATAAAAAAGCTCAGGCAATTTGTCTAAACGTAAGTCACACTGGTGGCTGCACCACTCTTCTCACAAGTCCGGGAACCTCAGCCTGATACAGTCTACCAAGATGGGGAGACTGAATTCTGCACAACATCGATCTTGGATTAGCAAACTCAAAATCAGAATCTGCTCTCAGACTGATTATTTTATCTGAACATTCAAAATTCACCCGTCAGTGGTTGATATTGTCCAGTTACAGAGGTTCAAGAAATAAAATTTTCCTTGGCTGTTACTTTACACCTCAGATTTTCAGTGCTCCTTGAAGAATAAATCTCCAGCCCTCCTGGCAGCAAACAGCAATGTAGTACTGAACTGAATATCAAACTATGTAATGTTTGCTTTAGTTTGCAGACAGACCAAAGACAGCGAGCTGCCCACCTATTCCATTGTTGAGAAAATCTTACAAGAGGCAACAAGAAGGTAAGAGATTTGCATAATCTATTCTGCATAGCATTTTGTAGGGGGATCTGATGTGGTAGACATGTGAATTCTAGCAGAACTTGGCATAAAGGCACACTGACCCCCCTGCAAAGGCTGGAAGCGCAGGCCTGGCCCATGCTAGGGCCATCCGTAAAAGCAGAGGAATTAAATTCTGAAGAATTAGTAATACTTCATAGAGCAGACGTGACATCAGGCTCTTGGGATAGAGACAGTAACGTAAGGGCAGCATCAAGGCAATCACAATGCAAAGAAGATATATGAAGGACTAGAAGTATGGCCCTGAGTCCACAAGGCATGGACTGCACTATCCAAACACACAGCTAAGCACATCAAGCCTAACTTGGCCAGGAAGAAGACCCAAGAACTCCCAGGAGAGCTCCATGCGTGGACAGTGAGAGCGCCACAAGCACAGACAGTTTCTCTGCTGCTTGAAGAAACCCGTATTTCTCCTCATACTCAAATGATGCAAGAAAACCAAGTAATTGTCTGAGCAACAGACTGCCAGTAATTGCTGCAGAAGAAAGATGATGTCCCTTTAAATGTTACTAAAGTGTTGTCAATGGATCTGCCATGGTAGAAGAGTTAATCCCCCCCCCAGCCCCTCTCAGCCACCGTGATGGGATAATTAGATGCGAGGGCTCAGCACAGATGATGCTCCAGTTGCTTAGCAACTAATGGTTTCCATGGAAATGGCAAAGCACAGCCTTCAGAGCAGTAAGTGAGCAGTGCAGCAGGGCAGGGAAAGATGCCTTAAACTCCTGCACTGATCCTCTCCTCCAGAATCACTCAGAGGCCTTGAGGTATTAGCGGAATGAGAAGGAGGTGCCTTAAAGATACAACATCCCTGTTCCAAGCTGCAGCAAAAAGATATTTTTTTTTTTTAAAAAGATGAAACTTCCAGTGACATGGCCTCATGATCTCACTGACTCTCCACTAGCAAGAGCTAGGATGAATCACACAGAACTGCCCTACATGAAGGCTTGTGCCCTAATAACATGGGTTGTACTGCTCTAAGAAGCTCAATATGATTCCAGCATCAGGGCTTGCATCCTGGGGTTGAAAGGTGCGACCACACACCAGTGTCTTTAGATCCTTGGTGCTGTCTAGTAAGAAGCTGTGTACAGGCATCCAGTCTAGCCCTGAACCAATAGACAAGAGAGGTTTCCTATTGATTCTGCAGCTCTGTAACGCACACAGAACTGTCACCGGCTATAAAACCTGAAGAATCTCACCAGACTAACAGAGATCAGATTTATTAACATTAGCCCAAGTCTGTCATCTGGTACTTCCCTCAACATGACCAATTTCTACTGCTTTATTACTGCTGCTCCCCACACAAAGTCAGCATCCCGCTGTTTCCGAGCATGACGGCCATGACTTGCATCTCTTCTAACTAAACACTGCACATGCTGGCAGCGCAGCTGCACTGTTCTAAGCTGTGATCCTGCCACCTCCTAAGCTGAGCAAGGACAAGCTCTGTCTGTATTTTGATAAGAGATCTCTGGGACAGGGCATTAGGTGGGGTTGTTGATTCAGTACCAGCTGGTCTTCCCTGAGCTAATGCCCAGGGCAGTGCATAGGCCGTCAAGTGATAGAACCAAAAATCCTACAGCAAGTGGTCAGACCCACACATTAGCATCATCCAGTGTAACGAATGCACTCCCACTCACATGATGTGGGAGGGCCTGCATCGCTGTCTGCTTGCAAATGACATTCTTATGTGTAAAGCTTTTCAGATGTC
The DNA here is from genome assembly GCA_013399115.1 of Anseranas semipalmata. Lineage (NCBI taxonomy): Eukaryota > Metazoa > Chordata > Aves > Anseriformes > Anseranatidae > Anseranas > Anseranas semipalmata. The sequence continues at coordinate 181,797 of VXAA01000760.1, forward strand.
TGAAGCTCTGATGGCGCTGCTGGGCCTATACAAACTCACACTGCAAGGACAGGCCCTGCTCTTCCACCCTCACCTCCCTCCCACCTTGCACTTGTGACCGGCATCCCTCACAGGGACAGCGAGCACCCTGTGCCTCTTGGCCACCTGCTGCAGCATACACATCCACCACTTTTCCCGTTCCTGCACGTGCCCTGCTCTGCCGCGTGCCATCTCTTCTTGGCAAAACGGATTCAAAATGGAGGCCGATCTATTTATAGCACAGGCCCCTCCCACAGACAGCGGCCGAGCCGGGAGGTGGCACTGGCTTTTGGCAAGGGGCAGCGAGCGGGGACCGGGCTCTGGCAGACCCCGCACGCACCTCCCGCTCCGAGCCACACGCCGTGA
>VXAA01000760.1:182333-193053 GCA_013399115.1 Anseranas semipalmata
CTTCGCCGGCAGCGGCCTGCGCGGGCGGGGAGCGCTCCCCGGCGCCCCGGGCCGGCCCGCGCTCCTGGGAGGGATCGGAGCGCAAGCACAAGCCCGCTGCGGAGCGTGTCGGGCTCTCTCCGCTTTCTGTTCTTTCGCTTTCAAACCGGGAAATCAAAGGGAAGTGCCGCGCTTTGTTCCGCGGGGGAGCGGCGCTAAAGGTGAGCAGCGGCGGCAAGCCCGGCAGAACCGGTCGTTTCAATCGTCCGCCAACTCGGCTTTGAAGTGGTTTCAAAAATCTGGGAGGAGGGGCAGACATCCGAGTTCAGCTCTCCTACTGCAGCTTCACAGAACCGAAGGATGCGGGGGGTACGCGTTTGCCCTGCCCCCACCAGAAAAAATACTTCTCTGTTCAGAGAGAACGCAAAGTCGGAATGTGAAGCGAGCAAAACCGGTGTCAAGCAGCTGAGCTGTGCTGTGAGCTGGCGACTGCCTGCATCTCGCACGTGCACAGAAGGTACCACGACTGCAGCTCCCAGGCTGCTGACCCGTGCTCTGCGCTGGCTCTTCCCACCGAGAAACAAACACCCAGCAGGGCAGCCCCACCTTGCGCTGACCACCCGTCACGCATCCCGAACCTCAGCAAGATCCACGCTACTTGGTCACAGCAGATTCACGTGGAGAAAACTCACGGTAGCCTTGCTACTGTGGAATTACAGCCCAAGATCGATTTTGTCCCACAAACTGCTAGAATCCATCACACGTGACACATACAGAGACAGCAATTACCATTGCCTGTATCTCCTGCATGTACTACACCTCACTGGCAGGAAATGCTAGCAGTAACACGCAGTCACCTGCAAAAGCACCCTATGGTTTGCAAAGGGCAAGCCAAGAGAACTGCACTTGTCCCCCAATGCCAAGCTACTCGTTCACAAAGCCTCCCTGGAGTTCCTGGGGTTATGAGGTGTGGGGGGAGCTGGCGAGACTAGCGTTCAGTAAACCTATCTCATCAACCCGCCTCCGTGCAGGTAGCACCCACCTGGAAAGAGCCGTCTTCGATGAATCCAGATGTCCTGATCCAAGGCACCTCCAGCTTGCCACTTCTCTATGTCCTCATCTCCATTCATGATGCAGATGCTGATACTGGCTACTTTGACCTTCTGCACATATCAGCAGGTTCTCTTCTGTTTCACCTCGTGAGGCTAGAGGGTAGCTTTAGGAGAGAAGCACGAGCTTCCGGTTAAACTGTGCGGCATAAAGAATCAGCAGTCCTAGATTTTATTTGCTACAAGTTAACTCCGTCAGTCTGATCAAGATCCATCTCCCCTGCAAAGGCAGGGGTAGCAAGATGGAGCTCAGGGGTTATGACGCTTTGACCATAAATTGGGACCGTTGAATAACTTGACCATTTATACAAACCAATGGGATTGGGATTCAGCAACTGAACAGCCAAAGGCAAAATAAGGCCTTTTAACCTTTTCCTAGACTTAAGGGAAAGCTTGAAACTATATATATATATATATATATATATATATAAAATACTCTTAGGTTTTAAGTGGAAATCAACACTTTTGTTCCCAGTTCTACTAGCTTCATTGCCTAGAATGAGCAGACTACAGGGCTCCTTTCCATGCTTTACCTGTTTGTATTATAGCAGTGTCTCAAATGTCTATGAGTAAGTAAATATTATCATAAGGGGGAATGTTTTTCATCCCTACAGCAAAGGCAGGAAATATTATCAAGCTCTTTCCACATCTTTTTCAGGTGGTCCAAGTACAACCATTCAGGTCTTTTCTGGGTGGAATGCTCTCTCTCCCCCCTTCTCTTGTGCTACTTACCAATTTCACAGACCAGCACACCCTCTCCTGAGGGCACTGAAATGTTGTGGAAGATGGGAGACAGGAAACTCTAATCAGCTGCAGAAAAGTCGCAGATAAAAGCTGTTTAAAATCTGCAGCTGTTTCTCATCTCCTTTATTGCTCTGTACTAGGTCTTGTTGGATGGCCCCCACGTAACTCAGGGGAACCGTCTCTGAGCAAGTGTCAGGTGAATTCACTAACTCCCCAGGGGATACGCAAAACAGCAGAGCATACTCCCAGTTATCCTCCTGCAGTTCTGCTAGACATGCGCTTCTCAGGGATGACTCCTGAAAGCGGTACAGAGAACTGTTTATTTTTCACAGACAAATTTCTCCTTAAAAGAGTCTTCTTTTTTCCACATTACAGCCCGATACGTTGCCCTTCTTGCTTTTAAAAAGCCATGACTGGCTGAAGGGCAAGTGGGTCACGATGCTTTATCCATATGCAAGGTTTAGCTACCTCAGAACTTCTTTTACCCCCAAAATACTTGCATTGTTCTAAGATTATTAATATAACTGCATCCAGTCTAGCACTCTAATGCAAGTTTATTGTTGAAGTACCAAAGCTATGTGGATAGGTGAGGCATTAATTAAGGGTGTATGCAGATAATCATGGGCTTAATGAGTTACTATGCCCCAGGTGATACATGCTAAACTACATGCATATGCTGCGTAAGTTTCACTTCAAATAGAAAGGGAAAAGTAACTTTGTGGTACAGCAGGTCAAGTGATATGTAGTAAATCATTAAACTATAGTAGTTGGATTGTTTGCAACATATCCCAAGTCAAATATCAGGCTCCAGTTTCAGGAAGGGGAAAAGATTTTGACTGGGGCTCTCAAACTTTTTTTGAGGAATCCAACTAACCAAGCACATCTTACTTATACCTGAAGAATTTGACAGGGAGCACATCTGCCTTAATGACTGAACTTCTTCATAGAAGGGTAGAAAAAGTTTTGCAGCTGTATTCTTTCACATCTACCAAAAGCAAAGCCATACTGGCTTGGTATTTATGAAATACCTAATAAAAAATAAGCAAAGCTTATTGCAGCATAGATTTTCAGACCTGTTTTTATTGAAGACGCAAAGCCAAGCATGAAAGATCCTCTTCTGCCCTTTGAGGGTTACCTTTCAAGAAAAGCTTGGTTTGGTGTTTGACTTATTTTTAAATAGCTTGTCTCCAAAGATGCAAATACTCAAAGGGTGAGAATAGTGACTGTAAACAGTGCAGGAACACTTGGCCCAAAGCACCGCATTATAATCCTCCAGTTGGGAAAAGCATCTTACCCATTTCTTTCATCACCCACCAAAAAAAAAAAACAACTTGAGGCCAAACCTGTGGTGAAAGGTTCACAGAATTCATTTTTAAGCTGAGATTCTCCCAACATCATGATGCCAATGTTATGGTGCAACCCTTTTAATCAATTGCCAAAACCAGCCTCTTTCTGTCACCCTGATACAGACTGGCAGCCAGTCCCTTATCAAGTCTACAGCTATGAGCATAACCTGTATGCTTCTACAAAGTGGTCAACATGCACAATGAGCCTGAAATCTAACTTCCTGCTGATACAAAGCTAAGGCTTGGATTTACCTCTGTAACTATTGTTTCCACCCACGTCACCTACCTCCCATGGCCCCTGAGCAGAAGAGTTACGGTGAGCGGGCAAGTAGTATGAGGATGAGACTGTATTACTACCACCCTTCAATAGTAAAAGCTGCATCACCCCCTTCATAATACCTGGGACAGATCAGGCAGGGTCTATGTATGAAAGATACGGCTGAAGAAACAATAGCAATTTAGGAATGAGTGGAATTTAGATTTTGTCTTCAAGCTGCAAAAAAAAAGTTTGGAATAGACATACTACAGAAAGCATTCTGAGTATCTGCTAAATCTGGTTCCTCTTCCCTGATTGTGTTACCCCGTCAGTATTTCAGCTAGGCTGATCTAAAGTAGCTTCCAGTCTTAAAAACTGCTACCTTTAGATACCTAGCACAATCTACCATATAGTGCATTGTGCAGGCAGAAATTTAAACAACAGCAACAAACAACATAGCACACACCATCCATATTTAGCGCAGTACGCAAAAGAGTCACAAAATGAATAGAAAACTAACTCTTCAATCCTACCTTCCCAATCCGCCTTGGGCAGGCAAGCAGGGAGCTCCCTAGTATCTGCAAACTCATCCTAAGCAATCTGTTTATCCCTCAGGGATCATTCCTGCACTCAGATACACTTGGGTTCTCAGTCCGTATAAGTTCGCTAAAGAGTGTAGGTCATGCAGTGATCAGGAAAAAAAAAAAAAAAAGTTAGGCCAAAGCCTAAGGAACAGAGGAATGGCTCATTTATCAAGGCTTTAGTAAAGTTAAAGAACAGAAAACAGAGCCTAGGAGGTACTGCCTATTTTACTCTCAATCAGCTTGCTTACTCTACTAATATTGACTATTCAGTCATTGGAAGGGTCTTTAATAGGTATCTGGAAGTGTGAAATAGAGACCAGCCTTTCACTCACCTGTGTGATACCCTTTAAAAAAAAAAAAAATCACTAGGCATAGAGAGCACTTCACACTAGTAGGATTCTTTGTGCCACTCTCACAGATCTGACTGAATTTAACATCTGAAGATTACTTTGCAATAAAATGTACTTGAATTCTCAAAATAAGTCATTCTGGGAAAAGTTGCATTTAAAATATGGCCTTGAAGATTGGGACATGGCAGAAGAACTCAAACTTGCCATCACTAATGATCAGTTTCTTCAAGGTAAGGGTCTCAGAGGGACTGATTGACTTAGCTTTCTTTTAAAAAGATTTGTCTCCAAGACTCAGGTGAAAAATATAAAATCTGGTAAATAGTAAATTCTAGATTAGAAGTTAACAAAAAGCCTGTTTTATTTCACTTTATGTTTAAAATGCAACATTAGAAATTTCTTTTTGTAATTACGTATAAAGTACGCAGCTCTCCTATTTTCTCTTGTACATACTCTTAACAGCATCTCTCTGAACAACGCAGGCTCTTCCCTTTAGCTGCCATCCAAGAGTCTAGTCCTTATGCCCATATCTAAGTCCCACTCTGCTGAAGTCCAATGGAAGGAGAGAAATCTTGGGGTGCATAACGCAGCCCCTGGTCAGCCATTAAGCCAAAATGAGTATTTTCCCAATGCAAATTCTGCGCATCACACACCTTGGGAGAGAGAAGGATCTAAATACTACTAACTCACCACATTGTCTCTGGACTTGCAATGTCTACCAGCTACTGATGAGAAACTGAGCCATCGCATGCTGAATTGGCAAACTGACCCCCTGGCACACTGGTGCTTACTCCCAGGGAAACTGCCAGATGACCATGGTAAGTTTGGGCCGTGGTATTACCCACAGAGTCTGGTGATATTTTAGGTAATGACATGGGAAAGGGGCTTTTATTTTGCTAGGCAGAGAGTCTGTGTCTAGAGTGGAATTTTTCTAAGCTTCAAGTCTGTCCCTCTCTCAAGAACAATGATATAACTGCATAGCTGCACCTGCTGATACACCTCCCTCCCAGTGCAACCATTTGGGTAGATAAACTTGGGAAAGGAGGGCTTCACACTTTTCTTTCTTCTTCTCCTTAGAACCTGATGTTCAGCCTCATCTGTGGATGTGGGTAAACCCCAGTCTGGTCTGCCCTATCACAGGAAGCCCTGGCATGGACTTAGCTGGATCCAATAGTCCAGTAGCCTTGGTCACTGCTGCCACAGAGACTTCTTGCCCTAACACATCCAGGGACTATTCTAATCCGGACTGTTCTGAGGAGGATGTGCTGACATCCTCCAGCGAGGCTGAAAAGGTATGAAAGGGAACTGCTTAGGAAGTCCCAGGTATCATACATGCTTAACAATCCTGCAAGAAAACTGAGCTGGCTCAGCAGTTCTATAAGCAGCTGCCTTCTGCTACAGCAAGGGTCAGTCAATGCACAGAACCTGCTTGACAAACAGGATGAGAGCACGAAGCACGGGAACGGAGGCTGAAATTTTCTTCATCAGTAGAACAGGACGGCATAGCTATTAGCACAGTGAGGTTCTTAGCCCTGGCATGGGAGGTTATTTTTTCCATCATCCACTCAGGACTAGGCCTCTTGGCTAAGACCGAGAGGAACAAAATTAATTCGGGAAAGCACTGCACTTCCACTAGCAGTAGGGCTGAGATCTGCCCTGCTTCCTATACAATCTGCCACACCCATCCTCCCCCAAAACAAAACAGCTTATCCCTATTCCTCGTTCCACCAAGGGCTAATATATCCACATCCTTTTTGTTCTTCCTCTCCCCAGCTTACAGAGGATGAAGGTGCCTCATATGCAGACATCCCATTTCCTCAGAAGATGCTGGAAACTCCCAAACTGAAGGCGATGCCAGCGCCTCAGAAGTCAGAAATCCACAGATCTGAGAGCGTGAAGCTCAAGTACACCAGGCAGATGAGCACCAAAGCTGAGGGAGGCTGGCCCCGTCCCCCCCTTAATTACTGCATTCTCATCACCCTAGCCCTGTGCAACAGTGCAAACGGCAGTCTGACTGTACAACAGATCTACCAGTTCACACGGTATCCACTGTTCTCCCAGCTCCTAGTGTAGAACAATGGGAAGAGAGAAGTCGTGGGGTACAAAAGTCTTTGATCTTTTACTGAAAGAGCAGGGATATGGCAGTCAGGACTTGTTCTATTCTCAACTCTGCCTTTAGCTCAAGATGCTGCTGAGAAAACCGCTTCCCCTCTATTCTTACTAGGGAACACGGGTAGATTGCAAAAACACAAACTTGGAAGTCTTAAGACCCAGCATTTTAGTTTTGTCTTACAGTCCTTTCCTTAGAGGAAAAAAAAAAAAAATGAAGTGCTCATCCACTCCAGCCATCCACAGAGGTCAGGGAAGAACCTCTCCTCCTTCCCATGATCAGATATGACGTATTCTATTATTTACCACATTTTATTCACTGCGTTTCAGCTCAGTACAAATCTTTTCTCTCTGCAGGCAGCACTTTCCATTTTTTCAAACAGCCCCAGCGGGCTGGAAAAACACTATCCGACACAACCTGTGCTTCAGCAGCAGCTTTGAGAAAACGACTTGTTTTGTGTGTGGAAACGGAAACCGCAAGTCACGGCTGTGGAAGCTAACTCCAGAAGGACGCAAAAAGTTTCATGAGGAAGCACAGGCTCTGCCTAAAGAGGCTCTCAACTTGGTGCATCAAAGCATGAGGGAACCGGGTACGTTTCAGAAGGCAGGAGACCTGTTCTAAGCAGTGCAAACTGCAGAGCGAGTCAGACCACAAGACTCCCATAGCAGGAGGGATACAGACCTTGTGTGCTTGGTAAAACTCAAGGACAGCCATGTGGAGAGGGCTAAGCTGAACGCTTGATAAAGATGACCCTGCCCAGAACAGAGGCCTTATTGGCTTTTACCTATACTTAAGCAAAAGGATAATGGAGTCGCTATGACCCATCCATCCCTGCAAGCAATAGAGAGGCTTCTATTTGCTTTCTCTAAAGAGAAGTCCCTTCCCTGCTTAAGAGGCAAATCAAAAGGAGGGCACTGTACAGTGTTCAGGCACAATCCTATTCTTCTCACATCTGGAGAAAAAGCTTTCGGTGCACCTCAAGGAAAAACTTACTGGCTGCTCCTCAGAACTGAGGAGCTGCTGCAGAATATTGGTGGGTGCTTCTCCCAAGCTGGGGAACAAGCTCAAGCACTAGGCACTCATCTAGGGTTGCCTATGACCACAGCAGGCATCCAAGCCAGTACACAGTCACCACACCACTGAACATCAGGCTTACGAGATGATACTAAATAATTAGATACCCCTGCAAGTAGGCTAAGTCACCAGACCACCAAAAAAGTTCTTAAATGAAACTAATACAGCTACAGAAACCAGGCTAAATTAAAACATACAGTCCTAACCTTAGTATCAGTTTGCTTAGCAATACAATACTTGCCAGTTTAATATGGATTAAGACTGACTGAGGCTCTAGCATCATCACTAACCTAAGCACTCGTTATGATCCAAATAACTATCACAAATTCCTCTCTGTATCTTTTGCAGAACTCATGAGATCTCTGTTTGGTCTATGATTCCTTGTGGCTCCCTGCTTCTGAAACGTGCTAGCACATGTTTTCAAACCAAGCTTATTTGCTCAGGTGCTGCTACAGATAGCTTCCAAAGAATTCCATGTAGAACAACAGTGTCGTGATATAAAGACTCAAATTTAGAAGGGGGAGGAAAAAGAAGACCGTCTCCTTCCCTTCAGTAAAGCTATTTTTTTGCTCCTAGTTCATCAACAGTTGCGCACATCCCAGGTTGCAGAAGCATTTTGACATGTGGCACCTACTACACCTCTAACACTCAGTCCTCCAGGCAAGCCGTTGCCTCTTGTAATTTTCTTGCAGTGCAGAGAGTTAAACTGCAGGGGAAGGCTGATCTGTTACCTAACAAATGTCTCAGTCCACAGGTCAGAGGCTGAACAGAGAATACGTCAACTGGCTGAGTGAAGAGCTACTCCCATACAGACATTATTATAAGCTGTTACACTTCCCTGCCCAACTGTAAAAGCAGCACACAAGGTTCCACATAACTGCTGGTCAGCCTGCTTTGCAAGGTGCTTGGAATTTTTTTAACACTCATTTAGCAGAAATCAGAGCACAGCAGAGCACTAGGAGAGTTATCCTGGAGAAGCGAGGACATGACCAAAAAAAAAAAAAAATGAGCTTGCTGTTGTGTTGTTGACTTACTTGTTTCTCCAGCAAGAGGCACGAAAATCACATCTCCAGGCCAGGAGTCAGGCAGGTAGCAGGTTTCTAATGTTCAGGAAGAGTTGATTTTTCATATCTTCTTTGTGGCTTCTGCAACAGTTGTTTGAGTTGTAGCATGCTCAGCCCAGTTATCCACAGCAGCGCCTCAAAAGCTGCTGCCTCTCCCCAGCTGTACAGCAGGAGCTGGGGCACCCTGTTGACGGGGGACAAACAGTACACAGTCATGATGCAAGTTCTGAAGTCCACTGATGAGTTATATTCTAGACCTGAAGCATGCCGAGAGGACACTAGGCAACAGCCCATCTGAGCCTGCTCAACAAAGCAGGCTAGGTACACCCTGGAGTTCAACTCATTTCACCAGCATGCCCACAAGAGCGTAAAGAACGGACAGCGTGTTATTTGATCCCTAGGCTCAAGTCTGAATGCGTGTACTAGGACAATAGCTTCCCGACTAGCAGAGGGCACACAAACCACCGCTCAGGGTGGGTCTGCATAGCTGGGCACTAATTTCACCTGACTAATTTAAGAAGTCAGAGGGAAGTGGCTGTCACTCCCACGTGCTGTTAGTGCAGTCTGTCTAAGCAGGACCTGATATAAGGTGAACAGTCCTTGCAAGCCTGGCTGCACGAGGGGGCAGCACTGAGTTAATCAAGTTGCTTTTATTAACTCGATTCCGTAGTTCAGATATTCTCCTTCAATCAAGCAAGACTAGATTGTGAGCATCCTCTGCTCTAAATTTGATTAGGAAAAAAAAAAAAAAAAAGGCCTAGATTTCTGTAGAGCTGTGGACAGCCAGGAAAATGAAGGCACCAGGTCATGATACGTCAGACCATACCAAAAAGCAGCTGCATGCAAGGTCAGCTTGTTTCAAGAATACAGGATATGCCTCCTGAGAGCATTCAAATTAGTGAAGTTGCAGGCTAGAGGAGAATGGTGTTTGTCATGCGGATATCCCCACTTGCCTCCTGGCATCAAATAACAGGGTAATAAGTGAAATTCCACCATAGTATAAAGAAAAAGGCATAGGGTTTTCCTGTGACCCTCAAATCAGAACTGCAGTGAGACAGCTGGGATTTCACCACATCAGAAACTTGGACTGTACACTGGATTTTATAGAAGACGGAAAATCCTCATTTGAGTGAACCTATGAATTGCCTAGCAAGCATTTTAGAGTCTTTATTAGAGGAGGAGTTTCCCCACACACTACTCTGTCCGGTCTTTTCAGAGCATGTCGCTACCATAGAAAACAAAAGGTTTTCCTGCTGAAAAGGATCTGGACCTGCAGTACAACTGCCGCAGAGAAATAATATGCTTATTCCTAACTAGTTAGCACAGGAGCATGGTGAATGCCCAGTGGACAGTATGGAGCTGAACAGGATCTTCCTGCTCTATTTGTAGCTGTGAATACTGACGGAGGTGACAAGCTACATGTGCACACAGCAGCCTGCAGAGAGACCTGCCAGGCATGGCTAACTCACCGGCTTGCTCTCTGCAAGGTCGCCTTGTGCAAGATTGCTCCACTCATCTTCAGAGTGCTCGCACAAGCAGCATCTACCAAGATTTGGCTCTAGACCCAGACCGGAGGGAAGAGAACAAGAGAAAAGCAATGCATCAAACATCACTGGCTGCAACCTAGAGATCAGCCACAGCTCCACAGGCACCGTTGGCTTGTTGGAGTGGGCTGTAACACTACAACCGCAGAGCTCTGTAACTGCTGATTGCTTCCTGACAAAGACTGCTTAACAGGAGCCCTGCCATACCTGGGCAACGCAAGGCAGAGCTTCAGCAAACACAGCCTTGTGTTCAACACTTCAGCAAAAAGGTGCGTAACGGCCTCGAATGGCCGCTCCTTGCAGTTCAGCAGTCCCACCGGAGGAGCCGGCTCAGCTGAACACGGCTCTGGTTCGTGCCATCAGCCCTCCCCGCCCACATGCTGCCCGGCGCCGGGCCGCAGACACGCGGCCGCGCCGGGCCCGGGCCGGACGACCTCCCACCAAGCGAACGGGCTCCGAGGCCGGGCGGCGGGCCTTCCCGGTTTGCAAAGCCCCGCTCGGGAGCCGACGGCTTCCCTCAGTAGCCCAGCCCGCCGCGGGCCGCGCGGGAAGAGGCAGCTCGG
>VXAA01000760.1:199808-210553 GCA_013399115.1 Anseranas semipalmata
GGGGGGCGTGGGGCGGGGGCGCTGAGGGCGCTGAGGGCCGTCTCCCCGCAGGCTGTTCGCCATCGGGTCGCAGCTCTCCCCCGAGGTGGGCAGCTCCGGCATCGAGATGCTGGAGACCGACACCTTCAAGCTGCACTGCTTCCAGACGCTGACAGGTACCGGCCCGCCCCGCGCTCCCACCGCAGCGCCGCTCCGCGGGGCTCGGCCTTCCCGACGCTCGTGTCTTTGTGGCTCCAGGGATCAAATTCGTGGTGCTCGCTGACCCCAGACAAGCTGGGATAGACTCCCTTCTTCGCAAGATCTACGAGATTTACTCTGATTTTGCTCTGAAGAATCCCTTCTACTCCCTGGAGATGCCAATCAGGTAAGGAAGAACCCCATTTTAGTAACGCAGCCTCAACCCCGCTTCACGTTCTACCTGGGCGGTAACAAATGCTGACACAGCCCTTTAGTAACAAAGCAGATACAGAGGTGACAGAAGGGGGAAAACAGGGTACTGCTGCAGGTATGTGACACTGACCTGTGTTTTTTCCAGTGCTGCTCTACTGGAGATGGTTTTCCTTGGTGTAATCCCTGCAGTCCTAACATAGCCCCAGAGCCCATATGAGAAACTTTAATCTTACCTGACAGCCAAGCCAAGGTTTGACAGCAGTCAGATTGCTGTCTCTTGACTTACAGAATCTCTCCTTGAAGGATGCGGAGCCAGGCATTGTAGAGGTGCTGTATTCCTTAGCTTGTTCCATAAGCCATCCCCTTCTTATTTTTCTGAATATTTCAGATGCGAATTGTTTGATCAGAACTTGAAGCTTGCTTTGGAGGTGGCAGAGAAAGCTGGACCATTTGGACCCGGATCGTAGAAAGTGTCTTGCTTGTTGCGTGGACTCCTTTCTCTGAAGAGCAGGGCCTTTTTCTTCCCTGGCAGACCTCTCCCAGAGTTCTCTCTTCCACAGCAGACACCACATATTCCCAAATATGCTTCATATCTCCCAAGATACTGTTCTGGCCCACTCGTGAAATTTACCTTAAGCAGATTTATTACCACTGTTTACTTCCGGGCCACATAAGCTTTTTCTGATTTTGCGGCTCCCCTGCCCTTGAGTGAAGAAAGAAAGATATGGTGTAGCTCTGTGGCCCTACTGCAGTGGTTTTCTTTCACTTCATAATTGTATATATGTATTTTTCCTGTATAGCTCTAACTTATAATTTTACTAAGGGTTTCTGTGTAGAAGTAATAAACATTTCCTTACACAGGTAGATGGCTACTTGTTTTCTGTTGGAAGGGTAAATTTGAGCCAGTACCACCTCATGAGGATAAGCTGTTTTAGACAGTTCTGCTTTCACCATTCTCCACAAGACAAACAGAGTCCTTATGACACTGCTCCATTTTTATTTCACAGATAGTAAAAGATCATATAATTAAGTGCAAAATGTAATTTGCTTCCATTATTGTAATTAAGACTGACCATCTATTCTTGCAACCAATCTGTTCAGCAAAGTACGCATGTTTTTTCAGGAGTTAAACTCCCCTCTTCCAGGACCCAAAAGCAATAAATCCTTCTGGGGAAAATGCAAGGGTATTCAACGAAATCCTGGTTAAAAACCTGAGTCTACTTATTTGCAAAAGTGGTGGGTTGGACGTATCAGTGCTGCCTGTTCTCAGTGGTAGCTCTGCTTAGGCCTCTCTGAGCTAGCCCCTACCCACAGCCATAAGAGATACAGTTTTTGCTTGAAAATATTCTAGACTACACATCTTTTACTGACAAAATCCGAGCCAATGCTAGAAATACTAGCTATCGTAAAACCCAGCTGCAGAAAATGTGTGCCAGTGGCAGCTGCTGTTGCAATACCTGCTGCAGAGTCAGTTTTCCTAGCTTATTTGCAGAGTGTGCTCTGCAAGCTGACTTGGCAGCACCTGCCTGCCTCGCAAATCATTAACATTGTACACAGAAATCACACCGGGCAGGATCAGTTCAACAGAAGGAGCTTCTCTAAATGCTTTCCCCTGAAGTACCAAGAATTTCTTGGAAACTTGCCTATTTCTAAGTGCTGAGGAGAGCCACATCACAGCACTACATCAGTGTTCCACTTGTCCAGAGCGTAACACCACCCTAGCTTAAAAAAAAAAAAAAAAAATCCAGGGTAAAGCTAAAGCAACACTGCTTTCAAATCAGCTGTGAAGCTATACTGTAATAATCATTATTCACTGGTCTGTCACAGTTCCAGGGCAGAGAGATAACAGGGAGCTCACACCTAAGTCAACTAAGACAGCTGCGCTTACAGCAGCTGCAAGGGATGAATGAATGTAGCAAAGGTGCAAGTCAGTGCCCCTGAACAACAAGGCTAAATTAACAGTTAATGGCTAAGACCAACAATAAGGACAAAACTAAACGTTGACAGCACCTGAAGCCAGCCACTCATTTTACAGCACTTTCAGTTGAGTAGCTCAGGCTGTGAAACCTGCTTGCTTCACCAATAGTGCTGTAAAAAGGACGTACCGTAAAATCACTGCACGTGTAAACTAGCTGAGTTATCACATCTCAAGGGAAAAAGCAATCAGTAGCAATCATGTGTCTTCAGGCACATGAAAGCAAATGAGAATTTGAGACATTTTCATGTAGGTTGCAGCAATAGTTAAACTCACTCCTAGGCCAGTTAAATAAAAAACAAGTATCATTTGTGTCAGTGCAGGAGCATCCTTTTCACCAAGCAGCTTATCCTCAGTCAGCCTTCCTGGGAATCCGACCCATTTTGGTGCGGATGTTCCGCAATAAGAAGAAAGCCACCGTGCTACCAGTGCAGGTGATTTCAGCCACCCAGAAGGCTGTGGCCCAGCTGTAGTGCTTGGCGATGGTACTGAAGGGAAGTCCAGCCAGAAAACCCCCAACTGTAAGGAAAACAAACAGAAAACTAGCAACACTCGAGGTTCTCAATTTCATCTGTTAATACCATTTTTTTCAGTTTTAAAAATTCCTCGGGCCTAGTTTGAACTTGAAGTACACGCAAAAAAAATAAAACCCATCACATACACCAGGAAACATCTCTGGGAGTTCCAACTCTATTATGCCTGCTTCCCATGTCTTCCCATGATCACTAACTTGGCACCTACAGGTCACACCATGCTTCATCAAGAACAAACACAGGTAGTGTTCGTTCTGGGGGAAAAGGGAAACAGGCATTACTCACCATTGGCCATGAGAGCCACAATGGCATGGGAGGTGCCACAGAGGTTGGCAGGGGCACTTTCATTGGCTATAACCCCAAACAGGGCGATCGGCCCGTACGAGGAGAACCCAAACACAGCTCCCAGAGTCAGTATCCACAGCTGTCAAAACAAGCAAGATTATAAACAGGATCTTTGCATCTTACCACTGTCAGTCAGCAACTACGTAGATGCTATGCACAGTACAAGGAAGAGGTTTTGACATTTTCTGGCTGACACCAATCCCCTGGCCTGCAGACAGAAGAGCTCAAGCTTGTGACAGACCCCATGTACCTACAGCCCAGCTGCATCTCCAGCACGACAGTGAAATTTCCTCTCTCCTGCAGTTCAGCCCCTAAGCCGTGTACACACGACATGCGCCGTTTTGCAAGAAAGAACCAGAACATAGAAGAGAGATGGGCAACGAGCCTGCGAAATGACAGAGGAGAGCTGTGAATCAGCTCGCTTTTAAAAACGTTTCAGGAGACACCTGACTAAAAAAGCCATTCTCATTTTAGATGCAAGCAACTGATCAGAGGATCTTTATTTGTGACAAGCCACTACTCGATAACCTCTATGTTACTAAACAAAAACAATAAAAAAACAAAACCAACAGTTTCAACTTCAGTGTTAGCTTACACTCTGAAACATTCTAAGCCAGATACTTTTATTTAATCACTTGTGAAAGGACAACAAAGGATAAATAACTCTACCATCTCAAGATTACAGCATGCTTTATACTTTATGAACAATAAATGCCATTTCAGGATGCCCAGGAGGGATTAAGTACCATCTTATTTTCCAGATGGGAACAGAAAGAGAGTTAGGAAAGAACTTGCCAATGTTATGCAGAAAAGCACCCGCAGGAGCAGGATCGTTCCTTCTGAGCACACTCACAAAACCCCTTAACTGGCTAAATTTCACCTGATGAGCAAATGTCCTCAAAGCTTTTTACATAAAACTTTAAGGTTTTGAATTCAGACTTTTTACAGTCAGTTAGTGTAATCGAATGCTTATAAGAAAAGGTTCCTTTTACAAAACTTACAGTAATCTCCTCAATGCCCTGGTTCTAAGGTTTGTAGCGCTAACCAACCTTTCAGGACTGGAAAAAGGCAGATCAGTGAAAGCAGAAACAGGCAGAGGGAGAAAGAAATGCAAGGTAGAAACCTCGTGTTCTTTTAGGCCTGTAAGATCAGCTAGAGGTTGCAAGGCTACAGTCCAGAACTGATTTTCCTGAAGAAAAGAGTAAAATGGAGAAAATAAATTTCAGTTATTTAGCAATCATTAGGACAGATGCAAATCATGCCTATATTATAGCTAGTAATGCAGGCTACCCAAGCCAACTTAGGCAGTAGCAGTCCAACACAGACTATGCTAGCCCACTTCTCTCTAGTGCAAAGAAAGAAAATGCACGTTTACAGTTCTTGGGAAGGGTGAAGAAAACTGTCACACTTCCTGTCGTCAAATTCTTCACCTTTAAAGGGCTATCCCTAGGACTTACGGCCACTTCTGCCTCATGAAGGCTTTACCACTTACAAATAGTCAGAATGCAAGTACACGTTTTTTTGACATTTGATTTTAAAGTTGAAATGCAAATGATACTGTTCTCTGTACAGCTTTTTCATCAAGCTCACTGTTCCTGCAGTTTCCTACACAGACCTGTATCACCCTTCCCTTCTTCAACAAAGCTGGTAGCCACATTGCACCCAGAACAACTGTTTGAGTTGCAGTGCTTTTTAGAAAGACTGCCAGCTAGTTTTAATGCTGAGAATCACTAAATCTGACAGACACCTATTCCAAAATGTATACACATTCATTATTACTAACCAGAATCCTGTTTCTAGGCTGGCTCGAGACTCCAGTCAGTCATCACATTTTTCTCTACTGAAGCTTCAAAGCTGTGTTTATCAAAAGCTGTAACCAATGTTAAGTTTGAACTCTTGCTGATCGACTCAGCAAAAGCACCCTATGTTTCCCTGCAGAGGTAGTTCTTCTCACAACATAATGTTATGACAGACAAAAATTGCCCAAAGTTCCTCTCCACCAAAATGATTTTTTATCTTTTTACTATCACTAGTTTACACCTCTCATCCATTGTCCTCTACACAAACATTTCCATTTATTTGTGAGAATATTTTACAGGACAGAAGAGGTATGGAAAATATTATTGAAAATACAGAAGTGAAAGAATTAAAGAGACTGAAGCAGTAAGGCAAGCGCAGAACTCTAAGTTACTTTTGATTGAACTTATGCAACTGGTTAGAGTTCAAACTGGCAGTCAGATCAAACTCTTCTGAAAAGGGGAGCTTCCCCTTCCATGCTGACCACCAATCAGCACCTAGTCAGCCTTTCAAGCCCCCCCAAATAATCCTGCCATTCTACCACATTTGTGTGGTTCCCCTCCAACCACAAAGCAACAACCCTCTCCCACGTCTATGCCCTGTGCACAGCTGCAAGTGTGCTCGGCTGTACCCACACGCCGGTCTGAGACACAGCTGGTGCGCATGGATTACCTTGGGAGAATTGCCTGTGACCGTTACTCGGAAAAGAAACATGGAAACACACATCCCTGCCATCATGGAAAGCAGCAGCGAGTGCCGAGGATTCCCATAGTTTGACAGACCGACCTGGAACACAGGAAGAGAAACTGAGGGTCAGAGCCTGGAAGGACTCCTTCAATTTATATTCATAGTAACTAATGCCATCCACACAGCCCAGTCAGAAACACAGGTGGCACATCTGTTAAAAGCACATCTGTTAGCAAGACTTCTGGTTTTGTTTTAAGAAGAATCCACTAAGCTAAAAAGGAAACTCTTACAATGATGAATGATACTTCTCTGCTATCAGTTGTGCCCTCTTTCTACCCTGAACTCAACTTCAGATCCCACCATTACATTTTAATCATTTTTTTCTAGCCAGAAGACAACTATCAACAACCACGTGCATCTTTCAACGTGGAAATTTGGAGAGCACAAAAAAAAAAAAAAAACCACCAACAGTAAATAAAACAGATGAAACATCTTAAACCTTCCACCACAGAGGAGTATTGTGATCCCAACTAATATTGGCACGCACATTTCCCAAAAACTTTTAGGATACTCAGCAGTTGTTCTAGTGCACATAGCAGAACTGGGTACAGGCCTATTTCTCTCAGTTGTGTCCTGCAGTGGCGACACCACTCTTACTGCACCTGCTGAGCACCGTAGTTAAGCTCTTAAGATGGGTTGTGTCCCTCCCAGCCTACCTCTGCATGAAGGGAAAGAGATAGGTTAATCAAGAATGGTCTGGCTTTCAAAAGTCCCACGTCAAAGCAGGGTAGTTTAGACATAACTGCATCCAAAAGAACAGCTTGAGAAGACAGAAGAAAGAAACACGATACCGAGAATGGGTATTTTCTAGCATGAAGCAGCAACTCCCTACCTCCGCATTTTGGGTATCCTGAATCTCCAGAGCAACATGAACAAGGGGAGCGTTCTGCTCCACTACTGATGCAGGTATTAGAGAGGGGAAAAAAAAGTCATCTTTAGGCACTCACAACATAGGCCAAAGACAAACTTAAAATTCTGAATTCAAATTGACACTATGTTAACTGCCCAGCACATCTAAGGGTCCAGATTACTTACTCTTGCTACTGCTCTGTCAGAAAGGTATCCAGCAGCAATGCTTCCCACCAGGCCCCCAATCTCCAAGGCACTCATGTAGGAACTACCTAAAACATAGGTGAAGCAAAGAACAGTTCATCAGGTTTGGTCACAACAGCGGAGTCGCTGTGCTTTAGACCAAGCTCAACGGCTGTCAGCTCACTGAGTTTCAGGCAGCTCTGCTGGACAAGATCCTCCAGCTCATCCTTGTGCAGGAATACCAGTTGGCCAGTCCCAGCAGGTCCCTGGCACAAGACAACACCAAGGCATTCAGCACGTGCAGTAACTTTATCAGCGCGTTATTTCAACACCTATGCGTATCTAAGCAGACAGGTAGGAGGTAGGCAAACAAGTCAGTTGGACGTGCCCGGGTCCTTTTGCTGTACCCAGTTGAGCTCTCTGCAACACCTCCCAAATTGCAGCCACAACATTTAAAAATGCAACTTTTTGTCTTACCCACAAGCATAGATTGTCCCCTCTCCTGAATCAGGAAGAGCTGTCCCCAGTCAGTGCAGCATGTTTTCACTCCAAAAACAACCAGGTAGCCTGTTGAGAGCACCCAAAGGTATGGCGAGAGGAGCAGCTCTGTCAAAGTGCTATTGTCGCTGGAAGAACCTGTAAGGAAGATCAGGAGGAGCATTACTCTTGCTTGAGCACAGCTACAGAACCACACCAACTCAGTGGCAGTACAGAAAGCCGTGCAAGCAGGATTCATGCGTAAGGACACCTTAAAGGGGAAGATATTCAAAGCTACTGGTAGCCATGAATGGCTTCATCTTCCCCTTGTCCTGGTTTTGCTGTGATTTCAGAATCTTTTGTGTCAATTTATTCCGTATTCATTAAAGATTTCAAAACAATAATCAAAATGCTACCCCCAGGAATTTTCTGTGTTACAGTTGCCAGTAAACACAGGAAGATTGTAAATCTTTAAACGATGATAGTTAAAATACACACACACACACACACATATATATATCTGTTTCTCCAGATTTTTTGCTAACAATTTTAAGCTCAGCCTATGAAAGACACTACGTATACCTAAAGAAATTCTCCTCTACCTGTTCTGCTTTCAGAGAAGCATCATACTCAGTGGTCTGAACAAACATTTACTAACCAGATGTCCTAGGTTAGGACAGAAAACACTGAGCAGAGTCCATCGCAAGCCAGGGGTCAAGAGAACCCATGAAGGGGTGAGGGGAGAAATACATGTCCTCTGGCAACATAGAAGAGAGGCTTAAGGAGCTATTGCCTGCTGCTGCATTTTTTCCTCTGTCCAGTACCCCCCAGAAGACTCAGCTCATAATCTAATAAACGAAGGCCCCAAGAAAACCAGGGTGGTACTCTTAATATGAAGGCATGAATTCATTAATATGAATATTATACAGATGGGGAGATGAAACAGCCCCTAGCATCTCAGCAACACGTATGGCATTGGAAGACCGAGGAACAGAACTAAGTGGGGGTCAGGCTCTTCCTCTGCTCTGCTGCACGTCACTTTGACAGTCTCAGAAGCCCAAATACCAGCCATCCACAAACTGTAGTTTGATATATGATTTTTTTTTTAATATATATGTTTGGTTTTGTGTTTTAGTTATAAACCATGTTATTTTATATATATATAACTAAAGCACACACATATATATATGATTTTTAACTAAAACACAACAGCTCAGTAGTTATCAGAATAAAGCTGCTGAAAACAACCCCTTATATGTATCCTCCTGAGCAATAATTTCAGGAAGAAGAAAGGACTGAGAGCTCAATCCACTGAGAATGACATATTTGTACCGGAACACAGATGGAAGGTACAGCACTATCTCACACGGCTGCCCACTTACAGCAAAGTCTAATGCTCACCTTTCTCGCCCTTCTTGGTTCCTTGTTCAATGTTGGGTAGCCCAACATCCGATGGCTCATTTTTAATCAGGACAAGGCAAACAAAAGATACAACCACGCAGATGAAGCCAGAGAAGGACAAAGTCATGCGCCAATCGTAGTTGAGAGACACGAGAGCAGCAACAATGGGGCCTAAGCCTCCAGCCAAGTTCATGCTTGTAGACAGGATTGCCCACCAAGTCCCAAACTGGGAAGGCTCAAACCACTGTGCAACAACAAGAAAAATGACATAAGGTCTGTGAAAGAATATGATGTTGCACGTGAATATCTGCAATAAAGGCCCATACTGAGGGTTCAGGGCAACTCGAACACAGATCTACAATACCAAATAAAGCGAGAGCCTACTCTTCTCTACCTTAGTCATGCAGGAAACTCCAAATGTTACACAAATGTCAGTCATAAGAGCTTGACAGGTGTTCATACCATGAGCCAATTCAGGATTATTTCCATTTACAGATGATGAAACTGAGACATGGGATGGGAGAGGCAAATCTGAGAGCACACAGTTCTGCGTACTCACTTGATAGGAACAGTGTCCTCCTGGAAATGTCTGCTGGCACAGTACCACGAATGGATAAGCAGAGAGTCGCGGGGTAACTTTAGGACTTGCTGTTGCATTAAGTATCAGGCATGATCGGTTCTTTACTGCAATGTGGGCTCAGAGCCAGAACCATTTGGATCGTTGTTGTCGACAAGAAAACATCTGAGATCTACATTCACAAACATCTTCAGAAAACACTAAGTGTATTGTTTCAATCATTCAGGAACTTCCTTTCCGTGTACACAACCATCTCTGAAAGCCCTTTTCTTGCCAGCTCCTCTAGCTTGTTGGATGCCACACAGAAGGGCAATATAGTTGTTCATCTCCCCCTTTCCCACAAGCATGCGCATTCCTGGATTTTATGTTTCAAAAAATCTTGCAGTCAGTCAGTAATATCACATTATTAGATCAAAAAGAAATTTCTGCTAAATAGGATGGAGGGTACACAGATTTTTCCATTGCATCTCTTTCTCAGCGCCCACTAAACATGAGCTACCTGAGTGCTCCTAGCAGGATCCAGAAGTGCCAAGGTTTGCACACAGAGCTAACTAACCTCCTTCCCCTCCATCACAAAGCAGAAATCAGTGCATTCCATTTAGATTGTCAGAAAAAACAAATGCACACAGCTTAGAGGCTTGACTCACACTGCTTCTCCATATGCTATTGTTATGCTACCTGAACAGGCTGCAATTAGTAATGCCTGAGCTCACCAAGAGCGCAGATGCAATACTGTTTATCACTCCCTTGCCCAGCAGCAAACAACTACAACAACAAAGAGATGTGGGGACCTCCATCTTCACACTTAAAATACTCAGCCCCAACAAATGATGTTTTTTATAATGGAGAAAGTCTACTAACAGGGGACATTATACATCAAACTTAGCTAGAAACAAGACACCTAAAGGCTAGGACTAACAAACTTTCTGATTAACTAAACAAACAAACAAAAAAAAACCCACAAAAACAGAATCTCATGTAGGGAAACTTGCTCCACAGGCAGAAGAAAGCACAGCTAATGATTTCGAACTCCTCATCTTGAAGGAAGCAAGAATAGGTGTGAATTCCCCTAAATTCAGAGCAAACATTCCTGCAACATCCGTACAGACCTACTGTTGGGCGAGCTTTAAACAAGAGCTGTAAGGATTCCAACCTTTTTCAGTAAATACTTACTTTTCGCAGTATCTTCGCACAGGGTGGCCACCCCAGTCCCTGAGCCAACCCATTGAGGAACCACAGCCCAGCAAAGGCTGTCACGGTGGAACTCCAGGAGAAAGCCACGTTGACCAAGCCCACCATCAGGAGCCCGGACGAGAAGAGCCAGCGGGCGCTAGTTTGGTCGGAGAGGACGCCGCTGACGAACTTGCTGATGGCGTACGCTGCAGACTGGCTGCTGGTGATGAGACCTGCGGCGAGGCAGAGCCCAACGGCGGGCGTGAGCGGCGCGCTGCGAGCAAGGCAAACGCACCCG
>VXAA01000760.1:210891-227187 GCA_013399115.1 Anseranas semipalmata
CGGACTCCGGCACCGCCCGAAGGTCGCGGCGGCCGCGGGCCCCGTGCCCGGCTGCCGCCTCCCCGCTCCTCGCCCGCCGCCGCGCGGGGAGCTCCTGCAGGAACGCCTGTGCAGAGCCAGCGTCCAGCGGCCTCCACGCCTGCTTGGAAATCCCGCACCACGCCCGCGGGAGGAGCCGCTGCCCCGGCCTGGGTCACGAAGGGAGGTTTAACCGAACGTTCCCGCGCATACTGCTATTTTCGTCCAAAAGCAAAGGCTAGGGCTCAGGAACAGGCCTGCTCAATGCTGTTGGACACCATAGTGAAGTTTAAAAACCTGGAGACCTGCCTTTCATCTGCCAGCCGCTGCTGAGAACGCACCTTCTTCATAAGGGTGTACCAGCCCGAGCTGCAGTGCAGCACGGGACGGGCGCTTCCACAGATTCAATAATCCCACTGACTCTGAAAACAGGCATCTTAGCCAATGATAGACTATGTGCTCTGAACTGAAACGTAAAAGAAAGTTCAGTAAACCCTCTATTTTCCAAAGCAACCAAAAATATTTTTAAGAGAGTGTCAGGAAGTGTCTTTTTTTATTTTTGGTCGAATAGGCCAATGGAGAACAACATCAGATGCACAGTCACAAGTGTTTGCGCAAGTCAATCAAAGACTTCACTCGTGTAGTTTAGCAGCATGAACATTCCCAGGGAGTTAGGAGACCACAGCCAAGGACATGAAGTTTCACAATGAAGCCAGTCCGAGTACACAAGATACTGAAGGAGGAGGATAGTTAGCTTAAATTTGCCAGTTTTCTTTTGTTTTTGCCTAACCCTGTGCCACCTGTATGGTCCATTATGGTTTGTTGTTCTGACTAAAAGATGCACTAACAGGTTCTTTCAGTCTCCTTAGCATTCAATCTTGCAATTTCTGAACTTTTATTTTACAGTAAACAATAAATTGAATCTTTTTGTTAAACCTCAATTAACGCTTTTCAGACTCTGCTACAGAGCATGGATAGAGATGGTTTTAATAACAGTCTATGGAAATAGACACATTCTTATCTTGAACCACAGAGCATCTGCATCCCCAATTCTGTTCCACTTTCCCATGAATCCAAATAAAAATACACTTCCCCTCAGCTGAAATCACACAATTTCCTTAAGTTAGGACCTCATTTGCAAAGACAACACCATCTCAGCAACATATGCTTCTGGATTAATCCCATTTATCTTCACCAGATGAGGTGTGGCACAGAACTTATGTTCCAAGTTACTTCCTAAGGCTTAAAATGTTTCTTAAACTGTTTTCTCTCTACAGAAAAGTCACTTTGGTGACTTCTGTAGTGAAACTGAGACAATTCTCGGTGAGCACACTGCCACCTTTAAACACATAACAACAAAAAAAAAAACCAAATTCACTAAGTTAGTAGCGGCAAAATCCCCAGAAAGAAAAAAAAAATGTACATCTCTATCCCATTTTGTTGGGAGACTATTTGTTGTGTTCCATTTACATCATGACTAACCAGGTCCGTTAAAAAAAAAAAAAGTAATGATGAAATAAATAGATGTTGACACTAGTGGGATTTCAGGGGTGTTATAACTCATCGTTTTTCCTGCTTTCTCCTCCAGCTTCTGGTTTCTTCTCTTTTTTGGACCCTGTGTAATGAAGTAAACACAGTTACACACTGTAATAGCTTTTACAGCACACGAGGTGGCATTGTAAGTCACTGACATTCATTAAGTATTCTACTAAACTCTTGATCTATGGTACATAAGCCAGGGGAGTGCTCTGGGAACTGATACTCAGCTCCAAAGAGCTGCAGACCTTACTCCCCTCCACCTGTTGAATATTGGTGTCTTCACAATACAACTGGCAGAAAAACATGCACCTGCAGATCAGTTCCTCAAGTGGTTTAACAAAGACAGGCTTACGGCTAAAGGACTGGCTATAAACTGCTGTGACAGAGGCATAAATCAACTGCTGAGGCAGGGGTACATTCTAACTTCACACTGAACAATGAAAATTTGAAACAGTGAGGAACCAAAAATTTTCATCATCTTCTCTGCAGAATTAAGAACCGCTCCATAATCAGGAGTTTCACCATATTACTACCTCCTACATCTAAAAGATAAAAAAAAAAAAAAAAAAAAGCCTGCACTTGTAGCTATCAAGTTCTAGACCATTAATCAAACATATACCCACCAGAGTCTGATCCAGGCTCATCACCTGTTGCTATTCTCTCTGTCGTAGGAGGTTCCTTGGCTGGACTGATATCCTCATGTTTATCTGTATTTAAAGCAGAAAGAAACAGCACAAGTTAAGGGAAAATACACAGAGATTAAATGAAGGGAGATTAGGTGACCAGCAGTGAAGTTTACAAACAAGCCAACTGTAGTGTCTCAGCAGGACTCCAGTAATTCACTTTGACAGTGGATCTCTCTAGGACACTCAGGAGAAACATCACAGAACTGCTCCTTATTTCTCGCTACCTCTGTCTGCTGGGCTTTATGTCCCTAGACACCCTGGAGATCTACTTCTTGTACGGGCCAGCCACCTTTGGAGCTCTGACTATAAGCAGGATTTCTTACTGAGGCTAGAGGAACCAGCAGGGAACTCTGCTGACAAACAGCACTCAGATTTAAAAGGAACAGGGCACTCAGAACGTGAGGATCTCAAAAAAGTTCAGAAAACAAGTCTCAGTGTCCCAGGCAGACTTTTCTGAGGCCCACCTAAGCTACAAACCCCTCTCATCAACAGCTCAATCTATTTCTTGATATAGGACACAACCGTGAATACTTGTTCTAGACATCCAGAAGGCAATTGATGGCTTATCTTTCTTACAAGGCAGACAGCCAAAGAGATAGATACTAACCAGGAACATATATACCCTAGGAAGTTTATAAATCTTCCTTCACATAAAACTAACACAAACAGAGAGTTGAGGGGAAAAAAAAAAGAAAAAAAAAGACTGTCATACCTAGATTTTCCCACCCGTCTTTGAGAATTAGGAGGATCATTTGATCCTTCAGTTAACTAGTGTCTTCACATATTTAGCTCCTTTTTAAGAACGTGTAACTATATGGTAATTATCTAATAGTAAGGCCACACTCCCCACCTGCTCCTTACCTTCTTGCTTCCCCTCCGTGGGAGGGATAGTGTTCTCACTCTCGGAGGTTGCTGTAGCATTCTTGCCTGAATCGGATTTTGTCGCATTCTTCTCCTTTTTGGGTTTGGGTTTTGCAAACTTGGCCTTGTTCAGAAGATACTGCACTTCCCTGTCTAGGGCTGCTATCTTGAGCTCTATATCTTTGGACAGCAGGACAGGTTTCTCAGCAGGAGACAGTTTGTTCTGTTCAGCCAGTGTCTCATTTTTCCACATCTGTGGGATGGGAGGGGAAAGGTGCTTTTTAGATGCTTCTTAGTTCCAGGAACTAGTGTATATCACTATCTCAGTCACCACTCCTGAGTGTTCTAACATTGCTCAGGATAACACCGCTCCTTGCTGCATTTCTGCAAGTTTCTTAGTTAAGCAGACAGAGGACAATAAGAAATAGAACCCTTAAAACTCAATGGCTGCTTCTGAAAACTGTGTGTAGCCCAGATTACTGGGCTACACCACCACTCCTGGAGATAACTGTCCACACACAACACAGGAACCATCATGCCTCCAGAGCTTTCTGGGGTCACAATGGGAATTGGAAAATGCTGAAACATACAAAAGGTTTGCTGGTGGCATGGAAACAAGACATGCACGCTCTGTTCCCTGACTCTGAGTGAAAGTACAGTACCTATTACTTGAAATAGGAAGCACAACCCAAACTGCCCCATCATTCCATCTCTTATTACCGTTGTTTCATTGATTGCTTTTTCCAGTGTACCCAGTTCCACTTCTGTGAATATCTGGTCAGAATCTGGAATCATTCGGGCTCCCCTTAATGACAAAAAGAAAGTTTATTTTTGTTTAACCAAACAGACTGTACATTGGCAACTCAGCGTTCACAACACGAGTAAAAACAATAACAAATAGTCATTGCACATACCAACCAATTAGTACATTTTAAACTTGTCTCTCTTACATCTGCTGTGGGAATCAGAGTCCTAAATCAATCTCTGGATGTTAGGAATGAAATACAGGGTCAGCAAATGCAGCTATCACAACAGCAGAAAAACAGGCAAGACACAAAAAGCTGAGGGCACAGAACCAAGAGGGAAAAGTCTGCTTGGAAATGGTGTGTGTAGCATTGGACAAGTCCTCTTCTTCCAGTTTAAACAGAGTTTGCACGCTTCTGTTAACATGTTCTGCAGAACCAAGCGCTAGGGAAGCTGAGTTTTGGCCATCTTTTCCTCACAAGCACTAGTGACTTTCAGAACACATTCAATCTGGTCAAGTTCTGCTGGCATCTCTTACATTACCAGCTGCACAACTCTTATTCCTAACAGCTTGCTCTTACTTGAGGAAGATGTTTGAGTGGTTAAGCAGACTCTCCAGGGCAGCCAGGCGTTCTGGCCATTTTCTCCTTTCCTCAACACGGAAGAAGAGGTTCCTACAAAGCTTCTTCAGCTCTGAAAGCTTGTCTTTCAGCTCCTGCAAGAGGGAGAGAGCAAAAAGCAGACAATTAGCTTGCCCAGTCTCTAACTCTTTCCCTTGTGAATGTTGTAAACCCCAGAAGTTAAAGCTGCAGTTTTGTAGTTCTCCATCAACCATGCTATTTCCGTACAGTAAAAAATTCCATGTGACTAAGCTTTATGCGAAATCAACAGGTTACTGCTGAGGCTGTTCAAGACCATTCACACACCTGTGGTTGGAAGAACTAATTCATATTATGTCTGTGCATAACGCACTGAGGAAGCAAGAAATTTTCAAGAACTAGATTATAAAGATTCAAGATGGATCAATACGCTGTCAGCCCATGTGGTGATTTCTATATCAGTTATGGCAGGCTGGTATCTCAACTCCACGCAGCAATACCTTAGTTACAGCTGCATAGCCCTCCTCCTCCATCCAATTTGAAGCTTCACTAAGCTTTCTGGAAATTTCTTCCCTCTCCTCCTCTGTTGAGACCAACTGATACTCTTCTTGGTAAAGCTTGTCCTGAAAAGAACAAAACAAGCAGTCCCTTCAAATACCAGAGTGTGAAAGGAAAAACAACCAGGTCACCCACTTGTAACTGGGATGGACTCTGAACTCCAAGCATGCTGCATGCACTGACTAGGAGATTCTTGCTCAACCTCCCAAATCTGAGCTCCTGCTCCTAGCAGTACTAGGAGCTTGATGGTAATACACGAAGGGTGAGCAGGTGGTGGGGGTCACCAGGTACACGATGATAAAGCTGCAACAATCATAATTTACACGCACAGTTAACATTAGTTGCCTCTTCTGGACAACAGCTCTTGAGAAGCTGTAGCTTCTTTCCAACCTGAGTGTAATTGTTCCAAAACACACAGGCAAGTGTACAAAAGGGATACTGGAAACCCTAAATTTAATGTGTAAGACGTGCTGAAGTTCATTCTGCATTTAGGAAACCTCTCAACTCCACATGGGCTTGGGAGGCCTAATGTCAGAGAAAGAGACTGAAGGATGGGAGTTGGGCTCTTCAAATCAGCTCAGAGAACCCTGCATCCAGATCAGCCAAGCTCCACGAGCCACTTCTACCCACATTCCAGGAATTCTCATTTCTTTACATCCCTCTCTTACCTGGGTCTCAAAGATGAATGACTCCAAGCTGTTGGCTGATTTTTCCCTTTCCTGTTTCTCTAGATCTCTGATTGTCAAGTCTTGGAGCCTAGCATGTGAACGGAGCAGAAACTGAAGGTAGTAATTGCCTTTAGATGAACACCACATTATATACACCAGTTTCTGAGCACAGCAGTACTACATGAGCAATCACCATTCCGTCAATCCTCCATCTCTAGGAGAGGGAGGTGACAGAAAGATTTAACTAAAGGGAAAGAGACAGCAGAGAACTCTTCTAGTTCTGAAGTCACCAAACTCACAGAGTGTTGACTATTTAAAGCCAAAACCACTCTTTGACTCGAGAAACCCAGCAGCACTATGACAAGTTTTACTATTTGCATAATGCTTCTCTAGCTGCTGCTACCCTCCTCTTCCACCAAGAACTCTAATAGAGTGGAGTGTGATTTCTACGTTAATTACTGCGGTCCCAAAATGCAAACGTGTGCTGTGGCAATTCAGAGTTGCCAACAGCTTCTTTGGAGATATTTTTTCCTGGTTCACTTGAAGCAGCTGCAAAAGACAGGAAGATAATCTAAAACCAGATCAGGCATCGTGGACCAAAGCAGGCATGTTTCACTCAAAGCAAATCAGGAAGTACAAAAGGTGTCACTCCTGCACTGGCAATACAACTCAGTAAGAGGTAATTTTTGAAGCCATCTCTTCCTTTGGTCCCAAAGCAACTCACTTCCTTCATCTAGAGCTTTAACCAAGTGGAACCATTTAAAACGTACTTTTTCACTGAGCTCTTCAGTTCATCCTCCAACAGGTCAGGCACATCGTTTACATCCAGTTCCATGGTGATCTCATGGACAAGCTTCTGCTTCTTGGGTGCTTTGATTTTCTTCTCTTCCTCTGTTTTGGTCACTGTGCTGGCACCAGAGCTTTTGGACAGTTGTTCTTCTTTCACAGTTTCTCTATTTTCTTTGGGATCCTGTAACAGACAAGATACATTTTTAGGCAAGGGGACAGATTTGCATTGTGTTCCAAAGAGCCTGAAAGATGTTTCTAATGCAGCTGAATTCAGAAGACCTGGTTACCCAAGACTGCCCAAGGAAGTAAGAAGAAATATTGCGCACGTTTGGAGGACAATACTGGAAGAATGCATCAACACATTTCCATGGAAATGGTGTGGAATTCTGTATGCAGACAAGACACTGACAACTTAAAAAGAAATAAAAGAAAAGAGGCTTGAGTAGAAAAGACAAGATGTCTTTCCTTCAACTGAAGACAAACTAAACAACTTTTTCCAAGGCAGGACATTAATAGGGAAAGAAGAATGCCAGTGAGCACTGCAAGACTATAGGAATTTTATTTGTTTCAAATATACCCCTCAGGCACCAAAGTCTCAGTCCCATTCCTTTGACCTGATGCTTACCTGAGACTCTAATTTCTCGCCTTCTTCCTTTTTTTGTGACTCTGCTTTCGGAGGGGTATTTTCTGCCTGATCTGGAGGTGGTGACTGCTGTTTCTCTTCTGCCTGCTCTTCACCAGCATCTTCTGCACTGCTTTTCTGGCCTTGTTTCATTCCCTGCTCTTCTTTAGCTGTTTCTGCTAGGCTTTCTTCTTCTTCCTGATCACCACAGGCAAGTAAAGGGGAAACGAAAAGAATATTTTTCGAGTAGAAATTCTATGCAAATGTTTCACAGAACAGATAATTCTCTGCAAAAACACAGTGTTCACAGTGACTGCAGCCGTTAGTCAGGGACTCTACTAGGTGGGCTAGAGCCAGAATATTAAGAGACACTTCAATGCAGGACATGAATCCACAGCACAGAACTTTCATCTCACTGGAAGGAAACCAAATCAGTACTGCCAGTGAAACTGCAGTTGTGCCTGTATGGCCCAGAAGGAAGCGAGGAGCCTGCCAGACACCTGTATTAACAGCACAGGCAGAAACCAATCTACACGTCACCAGAATAATTTAGAAACAAGAGGCTTCAACAGAAACAAGTCCCGTAACATTAGTCCACCATTACTGGACTTGCCAGCAAAAGACCACAAGTTTCTTTAAACGCATACCACATGAAACTCAGAGGAATAGAGCACTTTCTGAAAAGCACAGATTTAAAAGTCCTGACACCCTGAATTCTGCTCACATGAATCGCTGCCTCTTTAGCAGCCATAGCAAGACCTAGAGACTCCCTTCCACCTGTCAGGGCAGTCACCCTGGGGCTCACCTGAACCGAGTCTGTCAGGTTCTCTCCAGTCTCTGGCGTATGGCCACCACCCCCAAACAGGCTTGAGATGGTGTTTCCAAGTTCTGTCAATGGGAGACAAAAAGTCCAGAATACTCTGTTTCCAAAGGAGGAAGAAAGCCCTCTTCAGCTCTCAGTTCTTCCTCTCGCAATTGCAATAATCGCCAAGGAGCTCCCCAACAGGTTTGCTACATATGCTGCAGAAACTCATTCTTTCCTGACCTTATCTTGTGTTTTTGCATGCATGTAGAAGTTGGGCTTCCAACTCTGCAGGAGTATGACCTGAAATTTGCAACTTCAGCTAAAAAAGCGCCAAGCTTCAGCCTGTGACTGCATTAGCCACCCCTGCATCTCTCCTTCACCTCCAAACATGCAGATTTCCAACTCCTCTGTATAGCGAAGTCTTTGCCCTTGCTCTAAAATCCAAGCAGTGCAAAGCACAGATCAGAGCATCACAACCGAGACAACCAGAAGGGATAATGCTGCAGGGTTGTGGATGCAGGACTTCCCTTTGGGACAGACCTCCTGAAAAGATCAGCCGTAGATGAACAAGGAGAAAAACACCTATTTTTCAAGTTGCAATGCATTCCATAGTCACCTTAGGAAAATATGACATCTCAGAGCTCCTTGCAGCACCCAGAAGCCACTTGCAAAGGGCTTTTATACGTTCTGGAACTGTTCGTGTAATCAGAGGCTACAGTTTACTGTTTAACTTCCACCCCTCAAATACATGGTGCTTGCTGTGCTCAAAGAAATGGTGTGCTTGTAGTAATCTCAGCTACTGCTAGTAAAAAAACAGTCAGTATGAATATCAAAGTTCAGCATTTACTTGTCAGAGTTGACTCCTCCTCCAGCTTGTCTTCCACCAAGGTCTCAAACACAGATTCCACCTTGGAGAGGTGAGCATAGAATTAGTTTTAAGAAGGGACCATCACTACCATAGACAGGGACAGAACAGGGAAAACACACAGACCGACAAACATCACAACAGGGCTTACCCTGTCGAGACTTAGTACTCCGCTCTCATCCATATTGAAGTGAGCTTTGATGCCTTTGGACTCATAATCTGAGTGCTTCTTGAAACTGTCTCCCACTCCCTTTAACCTCACAGTAGTGAGATTGAGAGATCCAAAAATCCTGATGATAGTGACAAAAGCAGAAAGTGATTAAACTTAAGATGCAGAACAGCTAACCACTTCTCACATTCACAGCGATGGACAACTGCATAAAGCAAGGAACCATCATTATTTCGTTTACTAAAGCACATAATTAAGAGAACAAATCTGCAAGTATGTGCTGTTGGCCAGTCAGATACATACGTTGGGCACACTGCATTGTCATGGAGCTGTCTGCTCAGTTGCTGGCCTCAACTCACCGCAAGTCATCCTGGTTCAGGAAAGACAGATCTCCGTAGTTGACATAGAATTCAAAGTCATCTGTGTAGCGGTTGAAAGTGATAACTTTACGCTGTGGATAGGGTGCCATGCGCTGGAACAAAATCCTCTTATTATGCTTTAAACTCTTGGATTTATCATCCTCCTCAACTTCACGAGTAAACTCCACCTGCATCACAAATATAAAATAAGGCACAGCAACTACAAGCTTCCTTTACAGCATCCTCCATTAGAGGTTTCCACAGCATTTGGCTGCTCTACCTCATGCAAAAGTTGGGGAACAGGTAAGCATTTTTCAACAGAGATTTCTATGTGCCTGATTTCTTGGATATAACACTTCTATATTACTGAATACTTCATTCTGTTTTCTTTATTAGATTGGCAGAAAGACCTCCATAACTTCCTTGCTCAAAAAAAATCCAATAGGTCATGTGGAACATTTCTCGCAACATAGTCCCATTTACCCACACCTTGTACAAAAGAAGGCAAGCTAAGGGTTACCTGGATAGGAAACACAGCTGCATCCCGAACCACAAAAGGCTTCACCTTAAAGGCTTTGCTCAGAGCAGCTGCCTGGTAGACTGCACCCATAGCAGCAGCCTCATCAGCATTGATATTCTTGCCCAGTTCTTCTCTATGAAGTGAAAAGCAAAAGACATGAGCTTTGCAGCCACTGCCACGAGCAGTAATTTGTCAGTAGGAGACAGTCTAGAAGGGGGCCTCACATACTCACTTGCCCACAGCTTTCAGCAAAACCTCCTGCACTTTGGGGACCCGTGTGGCACCGCCAACTAGAATCACCTGGTCAATTCCATCCTAGGGATTGGAAACAGTCACCTTGTCTTTGAGAAAGCAATTTTGGAAAGCTAAGTTCAGGGCTTCCTTATGCTCCTTCCCCAGTCACCACACACTGATGTGGTGCTTTGAGAACAACCATGCTACATGTTGCAGTCCCAGTGCAGGTCACTGCCCGAGAGCTCTCGGACACGCTGACACAAGCCATGCCAGCAACGGGAACCTGGAATCAGGTCTATCAAACAGGGTTGATATGGCCAGTGCTAAAAGTCACCTGAAACATGGGACTTTAATCAAAATTAAACAGACTACAGTTTATGCCAGAGGAGCCAATGACTCAGACAGCAAGCTGGACCAGAACAGACAGAAACCCAGCCTCTAAGAGGTGAATCAGTGTCTCGCTTTGAATACCAGAGCCAAAAGATACTCAGGAGTATCCTATCCTGGCTCTCTGGAATGCGAGCATTTAACAGCACAATAAGTCTCTCCAAAGGACTGCATCACATTTGGTCCAACTGCAGTCAGCAACAGGACTTCTAAAGGGAGTGCTCAAAGGAGAAGCCCGAACAGCAGCAATTCTGTTTCCAAGCAGTTTAAGATAAAACTTCAGAAGAGAGACCAGGCAAAACAAGGAAAACGAGTCTTTAAAACCTCCAGCCCAAGAGTACAGATTTTGTAAGAGAAACAAACCACTCCTCCAACTACCTCATTTCTGGTATATAGTGCAGAGAGCCATGACAGACTCTTGCTTGACACTGCAGAAATTAACTTCTCTGCAGCAGCTGTAACACCACTCCCTAATACAATAGCAGGCATCCGTACCTCTCAGCAGTGCTGATGCCCTGTAAATAACCCAAATCACTGATGCTTTGATCATGACGTGACAGCAGCTCCACAAATGGAAACCTTCAGGTTTCTTAATGCATTCCTAAACATACCAGGTTCATCTCTGCGCCGCTCAGAGCCTGCTGCACAGGTCCTGGGACTCGCTGAAACAAGTCAGAGCACAAATCCTCAAATTCTTGCCTTGAGACTTTGGCCTTGAAGTCAACGTCATCGAGTAGCCCCTCAATCTATTCAGGAAAAAAAGAAGTGGGAATGAAATTTTCATGGAGCATTCTACAAACAAAATCTTTGCCTAATTTGCCCAGTGAGCAAAAAGTTCCAGCTTTGTTAATGCACCTAGGACCTGACTGCACTCCATCTGAACCCTACAATTGCTAAGGTGATGAGAGGATGGAATGCAGATATAACAGTTTCTCTCAGACCTCATGAAAGTTTATTTACCAAGCTTCACATAACTAACTCTTATCCAATCCACTCATTTGACTAGTAGTGCTACTGAGTGGGTGCAGGTTTAGAGGAACTGCCAGTGCCACCATCTCCGAAATATCAGGAGTGATGCTTTTCAGCATACTGACACTGCAGAGAAACCATTAGCACTTAATAATATTTATTTATTATTATTTATATTATAAAGTTAATTATATGTATATTAGATAATCAATCTAAATAACATCATCCCACCCTCAGTCCTAAAAACTCTGGAAACCCTGCAACAAAACGTCAGACCTGTGCCATGTGGTCAGCATTTGCACTCAGGACAGTTTTCAGACGATTGGCCTCCTTCAGTAGTTTGGCCATGGCCCGGGGATTCTTTCGGACATCTTTCGAGGGGTGCTGATCATTAAAGAGTTTTGCCAAATAATCCCGGAGACGAAGCTCCATCTCTAAACCCCCAAGAGTACGGTCAAACCTGAACAAAATAAAAGAACCAGGATATAATACGTTAAAACAAGTTGAAAGCAAACAAACCTCATGTATTATTTCACAACTATGCAGAGCAGAAAGTGGTCAAAAACTAGCAGAAGTAGTATCAGCTGTGAGTGACTGCAAAAGAACGACGGTTGCTCCAAAAAGAACATATTACTTAAGCCAAGAAAAGACAGATTTACCACCACAGTAGCCACTGAACAAGAAACTTCACTGTATTTATGGTAAAGGCCTTATTGCTAAGCACATCAAACAGCTGGGAGGCCAAGGGATAACTGTGTCAGCTCCCAGGTATTTTCTTGGAAACAGCAGTGTAAGTGTTTTAGAGTTAAAAATGCTGAGCTGGATATCTATGCCCCCCTCCCCCCCCATGTGGCGTCATTTAACTGCAGTGCATTTTCATTCCTCTCCAGAAGGATATTCCACTTTTTCAAACTGACACCCTCTACTTCTGTAAGATTATATCAAATGGAATTACACTAAAATAGGTTGAGGCTGTATAAAAAAAAAAAAAAGCCTGAAATGAACTAAATATACTGGTTGCCTCCTGGGCTCCTGCAAGTTCTCAGCTACCTTCTGCACAAGACAGTGATGTCAGAATTATTAACAACTTTAGTCCTCTCACTCTAAATGTTTCCCACTTTGTTATCCAAATTATCGTGCTGAAGTCTCATTGAAATATTCTATGTTTAGAAGAGACTGTGAAACGAATGATTTCTTTCCTGAGACCTGCGGGTCTTGTGCAACTCGTGTTGAATTCTTACCCAATGCCCTGGATCTGCAATTGAGGTTGGGTTCCCGAGTCCTTAGTTTTCACTGTCTGATAGGTAACAATAGTACAAATGGTGCTTCCTGCTCCCATGTCGTAAAACATGATATTCTGAAAAGAGAAGCTGGGACGATGAAGCAGAAACACCTGGATATCCCCCATGAATAAGGAAAGAACCCACAGCTTTCCAAACTTGATACAGGCCAAGGCTACATCCATTCCCTAGACTGGCTTTATACCATATGACAGAGATGCAGGACTTGTACTTTAGTCAAACTAAAGAGACGTTCAGGGTCATGCTTGACACAGGTAGACAAGAAAAACTTTTTTCACCCATTTTGTAAATCAGTAAACAAAGTTTTGCTCTTTGAAAGTTTCTTAAACCTCAGGAAACTAAATCAACTATTTCAGAGTCAGTCTTCCAGTACCTTAAAAAAAATTCTAATCTTACTCCCCACCATTGATGGGCAACGAACAAACACAGTTTTTCAAGATGGAAACTCGCAGCCACCTGGCCTTCACTCCAGAAGCTTTGTGGCTTCTAAGGATCTACCACATTCACACAGGATTTCATCTCTTCATCTCGTTGATGAACATGTGAAAACAGAGGAGACTAGTTGAACAGCAAATCCACTTCCTCACTGTTAAGGCCTTTTGACTTTATCTGCAGCACTTTCTCCCCTGCATGCACTTGCATGGGACTCTGCATCTCCCAACTGCACCTACCTGTGCAGTGGCATTGATGTCTTTCCTCCTAAAAACTCCATAGTTCAATGCTACAGCAGTGTTGTCATTGATCAGCTGCAGAACCTTCAAGTCAGCCATGCGAGCAGCATGCAGAACTGCCCTCCTCTCTGCCTGGTTGAAGTAGGCAGGAACAGTGATCACAGCATCCTTGATGGGCTGCTCTGAAAGAGTTGGTAGAACAAGTTTTTCCATCAGAGTAGCCATATGTAAAGACATAATGGAGTGACGGTAGTAAAGCCAGAAAATCCAAGCTAAAGACACCTACATAATTTGATCCCAAAGCAACATCAGCAACTAGTATCATTATAGATTACTCTGTTTCCTGTTGAAATCAAGCAGACTTTTCAGATTCTCATAAAGCCAGAAGTCTACTGCTTCACGTTCATACGTTAAAATAATTTCGTATGTCCTGGGATGCCTTAGATTTCAGCAAATATAATCTTCATAGAACCTTACTTTATCAATGGATTACGTTCACTCTGCAGAGTAAAAAGTGTTTGGACTGGCTCTGACATTACCAACCAAACACCACACAGCCTCCTAGCAATGATGCAAATCAAACATGTCAACAGAATTGACCTGTAATTTTCATTACTTTGTCACTTCATTACCACCACATCATGGAAACATCCTGTTTCTAAGATGACCCAACATCCGGCTTTTAAGAATCTGTGGGTTTTCAGACACCTTCTGTCCCTATTCAGGTATTGTAATATAGAAACATATGCAGATACTGTAAGGTGTAAGAAACAGATAAACCTTTCCAACCTGCAAATTCCTCAGCCAGACCACGTGAATAGTTCAGGACCATACCAAGCATC
The DNA here is from genome assembly GCA_013399115.1 of Anseranas semipalmata. Taxonomy (NCBI): domain Eukaryota; kingdom Metazoa; phylum Chordata; class Aves; order Anseriformes; family Anseranatidae; genus Anseranas; species Anseranas semipalmata. The sequence continues at coordinate 225,098 of VXAA01000760.1, forward strand.
TCCTCTGGAGAATACTGCATCACCCTACAAGAAACAGAGAGGAAAGAAAGTTTCAACAACAGAGTCAGCTACATAAGTCCAATAGCAAAAGTCCTACCCACAAGGAACCCAGAAGCAGTCACTTACGGGGACAGCTTGAAGATAACTGTCTGCCTCTTCTCATCCTTCACCAGTTCATGTTCTGGGAATCGGGTCTGGTACAGTGCCACTTGGGGGTTATTGATGTGCTTACCCAGCAGATCCTGAAAGTATCTGAATGCCACCTTGGGGGTCCTTATAGACTATGGAAAGAAAGAGTAAATCACCCAACTGCATTTCTTTGTCTTTGCTGCTGTCAAACAAACCTCTCCCAATCTATGTGGTGAACAACTCGTGATGGGAGTTTGGAACACAAGCCTGGTACACAAAGAGACGGTAGAGAAAGCCAGCAAAACAGCAAAGAGATGAGAAAGGAAGTACAAGAGAAGAATTAAAACTTTCTCTTAACTCAGATGTTTATCATGAAGGACCCAACAGCAGAAGCACACATTCTTGTGTACATCAACTGCAGCTGGCATAACAAGTAGCACAAACTCTTACCATTCCTAGTGCGCTATCACCAAAGAGACGTTCATTCTCCTTCAAAGAAACAGCCACGGGTGTTTTCCTTCGAGATTCCCTGTACAGGAAGAAAAGAACCGATACATGTTCTCCATGACAAGGGCAAGTAACATGCTTAACTGAAACATGAACGGCTATCTTTCAAATTAACAGCTGAAGTTGTGGTGCAGGATAATTTTTTCCCATAGCGCTAGAAAACTTAATAAGAGATCAAGCATGAAAGCACTAAGATGGGTATTTCTCTACAATAGCTATGGCATAGCTTAAAGTTGTCCACTTGGCTCATAAATACCTCTGCACACTATCCACTTCTGAATATCCCGTAACGTGTTATCAGTGTTCTATCATACAAAATGACTTGCCACGAAGAAGAAAGAATCACAAGCAATTTTCTGGAACGTGCTACTTTGTAATTAGACTTGCTTTATTTTTGCTTCCCTCCACCAATGAGCAAAGCAAGATGGTTCCCTGGTTCTGTCAATGGCTGCCAAGTTTCAGGGAGCTGAGTGAAAAATGCACTTATTATCTGAGTTTAGACTCCCAGAAAGTGAGGATGTTCCTGATCAAACATCCTCTCCCATCTGTGATTTTTCCATTCAGTGTCTCAAGGACTGGCGGCAATAACAGCAGCTGAGCAAACGATGAGTTTTATTTGCTTCAAAAGTGACTGTGGGTTCTGAGGATGTGCAGCAACACAAACCAGCCTTCACGGTCCATTACGGAGAACTGAGAATCTGGCTTCTGTAACTGTATGTACAGGAACACGGTACTACACCATTTCACCTCTGTATCACAATATATTCTCAAGTATACGGACCTTAAGTTGCTTGCTTACAATGCCTCCAAAGCACCCCTAAGACAAGAGTAAAGGCTGAACTGCTGCCCTGGTGCTCAGGCTTGCACTTCACAGCCACTCAACCATGTCAGGAAGCACTAGCACTGAGGTCGGACAATCCTAAATTAGATGGTGGGCATGTTCCTCACACAACACAGAAATAGAATTAATTGAACCCTCCACCCTCTCAAAACGTTGACTCCTAATGGCATTTGCAATGACGTCTCAAGCCCCAGTAAAAGGCAGTCCCTAGAAAACACACGGGAGCAGAAGCACCCCAATACTTCATCTTCCCGACACTTGATACCAGTATTTGAACGTGCTCGAAGAACAGTCGCTTACTTGTTTAGGACGATTTCCATCGGCACTCCTGGTTTCACAATGGCGATCTTCATGGATTCGCTGCCCATATCCACCGACATCACAGCCAGAGGCTCTGCAACGCGTGAAGGAAAACAGACGTGCGAGTAAGCGCCCGCGCTCCACGAAACGCTTTTTCTGGGTAGCGAGCAACCCTGGAACGGGCGCAACGCAGGACGCAGCGCTGCTGAAACCCCGGGGCTGGCGAGGAACGGCCGAACGGCCGGCGCGACCCGGGCAGCGGCAGCACCGGGGCCCGCAGCGCCGCCGGCAGCCCCCACCCCCCGGCCCGCCC
>VXAA01000760.1:228479-245866 GCA_013399115.1 Anseranas semipalmata
GAAGCGGCGGGGAGAGGTACGTGCTGGAAGGGAGCGGACGCCTGCGGTTAGCGGGGCGCTGCTGCCCGCCGCCGTTAGCGCCCCGCCGCAGCTGCAGGGGAGGCGCTCGCTCGGGGAGCGGGGGCACCGCGGGTAGGAGGCGGCCCCAGCCTCAGCCCCTCGCTGATGTAAACCAAGCCCCGGCTGCCCGCAGGTCTGGGGCCAGGCTCGCTGCACGGGGAGCAGGGGCCAACCCCCGGTGGCCTGGGCATCCTCACTGCAGGGGACACAGCTGGGGCGGGTGGGAGCACAGCAGAGCCCCCTTCTCCTCCCCGGGGCCAAGGCTCCTACGGCTGCACGCCGCCAGGCAGCGCGGAGGCCAATGTTGAGGACCAGCTGAACGAGCACCCCACTTGCAGCTGGGGTATGTTCAAGGGGCCAGGACACCTCTGAGACCCTGCGCAGAGCACAGCACGCAGCCCTGGCATTGCTGACGGGCAGCTCACAGCACTGAGCGCCCTGGCAGGGCGCAGGGCAGAGCCTGGGGACAGAGGAGCGCAGGATGCGGGCTGCCTCACTTGTCCCTTGCTGAGCAGGGCAGGAGCAGGGGGTGCTCAGAGCCGGAGACCGGCGCTGGAGTGCAGTGTCAGTGCCAAGGTTTGCTGGTGAGTAGCGAGTTAGTGCTGACACACAGCGCCCAGGGCAGGCAGGATACGTACATTCACCAGGCTGAGGATGAAAAGTCCTTTCTGGTTAGGAAGGAGAGAAGGAGAGAGGAATAAAGAGCTGGAGAGCAGGATGGGGGGAGCCCGGGCCCCCTGCCTGGGGAGCATCCTACCTGTCACCTCCCGCCAGCTGGCTTGGGCAAGGCACAGCCAGACCCATGCACCAGCCAGACCACGGACACTGCCTGCCCTGGCCAGGACAAGCCCAGCACAGGGACAACCCTTGGGCCATCGGCCTCAGACCACACTGGATGCATCCCTGTTATGGGACAGCACGAGCTGCCCTTGCCGCTGCCTCCCGCTTGCACATATCATGGCAATGCGGGGGACACCGCGGGTCCTGGGGGCACAGCGCAAAAGCAGCGCCCGGGTCTCACCTTAGCAGCGCTGCGGAGGTGGTCGTAGTAAACTTCTTCAATGGCTTGAAAGTAGATGACGCCCTTCAGCTTTGTCTCATGTTTATCTGCCCGAGGGAGGGAACTGGTGTCAGCTGTGGTGTTGCAGGCAAGGGCACACAGAGGAGACATGGGGGGACAGCACATACAGGGCAGACGAGCCTGGAGCCGGTCAGCCGTCGTGCTGGGGCTGAGGGCTGAGCACAGGCTGGTGCTGGGGCAGGGCCAGCCATGGGGGCAAGGGAGGGTTCCCTGCAGGCAGTGCAGGGACTCACCCACGTAGTAGGAGACCGTGCGCTTCATGCGGTCGAAGACAAACCAGCGTTTCTTCCAAGACTTTATCTTGCCCCCCATCTTGACCAGGTAGCCCTTGCACATCTTCTCCGTCAGGATGACATGGTAGCATGTGTCCACGCTGTGACCTGAGGACTCAATGTGCAGCCGCAGGTCGAAATCCTCCTTGCGGATGGGGAGGTACCGCGTCAGGGGCCGAGCCTGGGAAAGCAACACTGCCCTGCAAACCCTGCTGCACAAGCAGCGCAGCAAGAGCCACGCACACACCAGCACCACCGAGCCCAAATTGTCATCTCCCCGCCTGGGGAGAGGGGCTCCGGTGCCCCAGGAGCAGCCGGGAGCTGCAGCCCCAAGCCCCGCACCTGCGAGAAGTGCTTCTCCCGCAGCTTGACCTCCTTCTCCACCAGCTTCTGCCGGCGTGTGGTCTCATCCTGCAGCCGGCGCTCCAGCTGCTCTCGGCGGCGGCGCTCGTCCTCCAGTGCCTGCCGTCGCAGCTCCATCTCCCGCTCCTGCGGGCAGAGAGGTGCTCAGCCCTGGCGGCTCAGGGACCTGGCAGCTCAGGGACCCAGTCCCTGCCCTCAGTCCCCAGCCTGCTCCCATGGGTGCATTTGCTCACCCGGGACTCCATGAGCCGCGACTTCTCAGCATGCGCCTCCTTCAGCATCTTCTCCATCTCCTCAATCTTTCCTGCATCCATCCCGCTTGCACTGCAAGACAGGCGCAGCTGCCACCCCAGCACAGGCAGCCTGGCTCTGCACAGGACTGAGTGCCGCTCGGCCAACACGTGCTGGCACCACCGCCAGCCATCCCGGTGGGCACAGCAGCACCCAGGAGCGCTCAAGCCCTGGCCTGCTGTGCAGCACGGGTCCTGCTGCCCTTCCTGCACCAGTGGCTGGCTCTGCCATGACCTGCCATTGCTGGAGCTGCTGGATGCAGTGGCAAAGCCCCTATGCTTGGCTGGGGTGAGGACAGGGTGCCAGGCCCTGTCCCTTCCACCAGATGCCCCAAGGACCAGCCCTGGAGAGCTGGTGCTGGCAGAGGCTGTGGGTGAGCGTGGGATGGAGGATGGTGCCATGAAGGTGTTGCAGCAAACAGCTCATGGCAGACGGCTCCAATGCAGCACTCAAGCCCCTCCCAGCACAGCCCCGACACCAACAGTGCCAGCAAGCCCCTCCGAGCCCCTGCATCTCTGTGGGGAGGGGGTCTGCCCCTCGGGGCACCAGCAGGCTGGGAAGGGCATCGTGGTTTGCCAGGCAGCTGAAGTGCCTATGACAAGAGCTCTGGGCCAAGCTGGACACGTAGCCTGCACCCCTCCAGCTGCTCAGCCTGGGGCCAGGAGCCAGCCCCAGGATTACCTGGACATATTATCTGGCGAGCAGGCCGAGTTGTTGCCTGTGGAGATGCTGGTCTCCATGCTGTCCGAGCTCTCCAGGCTGAGGGTGTCATATGCGTGGTCCAGCTCCTCGGCCCGGGGCCCCACACTGTGGGCATGGTGGTGATGGAGAATGGAGTGATGCATGAGCGGGGGATAGGAGGGAGGGAAGGGGGGCTGCCCGTGCAGGGCTTCCCACTGTGACTGAGCCTCGGCTGCTGCTTTCTGCTTCAGCTCTGCCAGACGCCGCTTCTGCTCCTCGATCACCTGCTGACCTGCGCCCCAGGAAGAAGGAGAGAGGCAGGTCAGTGGGCAGGCGTGGGCCAGCAGGCTCTGCTGCCTGGGCATGGAGGGGCAGAGCCACTGCAATGGAGCACCACGCTCAGAGCCCTGCCGCAGCCCAGCTCAGGGCTGTCCCTGAGAGCAGGGCTCTGTCTGGCTCTGCTGCAGCACTGTGCCTTGCTGAGCACTGCACACAACGGGCACACACAGACCTGCACCCGGTGAGCACCTGCGGGGAAGCAGGTCGGTATTCTGCTCCCAGCTCAGCATCCCTGGGAGCACCGCAGGGGTCAGGGTGGAACAAGGGGGGATGGAGGCAGGAGCTGCAGCCGTGACTCCAGGGTGGGCACAGCAAGCGCCCTGGGCAGCAGCATCCGTCAGGGAGGAGCTGGGCTCAGATCTGGGTGGGAGATGGCACGCTAGTGCCAGCCCTGGCTCCACAGGAGGAGAGGGCTGGGCAGGGCTAACCCAGCTGCCTGGTCCCCGTCGTGCTCACGGCTGCCAGAGCTACAGCAGCTCCCAGCCAGGCTCCCCCCATCCGGACGTGGGGCTGACATGCTGGCACAGCCCTCCCGGAGATGCAGATGCAGCCAGCTGTCAGCTGGCATAGAGCAGCCTGCAGGGCCGTGTCCCTGCCCGCACTCGGACACATGCAACAGTGGCAGCCAAGGGGCGCATGCGTCAGGCTGGCAGGAGCAGGCTGGGCAAAGCATTGGAGAGGGAGCAGCCTGTGACCACGCTTGCCAAGCCCGCACACCAGCTACAGCACCCCAAAGCCTCACCTTGGGGAGCAGTAGCTCTGGCCTAAAGAATGCCATGGACCAGGATGTTGGTCAAGGCAGCAGCCCCTGTGGTATGCCTGCTCTTGCCCCTTCCCTCACAGGCACAAACATCTCAGCACAGCAACAGGGGATGCTGGTCCCTGCTGCAGCACAATGCTCAGCAGGACAAGGAGGCAGGACCTGGGCTCCCATGTGCCCTGGGCAGATGCAGGGGCACGGAGCACCAAGCTTCTCCCAGCTTCTGTCTCACATGGAGCACCCGCACAGGTTAAGGGGTTTGTTGGTAACCAGACACTGACAGGCACCCCGGGGTCCTGGCCGGTCATGCCCCCTCCCCATCCACGCAGAACGTATCAGCGAACAGCCATGCTGCTGCCTCAGGGCTACTCTAGGCAGTCCAAGCCGCTCCACGTCTCTACCTGGTACATCGCCTGGCTGCAAGGGCTCTGCTGGGAGCGGGTCGGCTGGAGACGCACCATCAGGTGGAGGGATTGAGGGAGGGGGAGAGAGAGGGGAAAAGCGAGAGACCGTGAGAGAGGTGCCGCATCCCGCTGGAGCCTTGCTGCTGCCTCCGGCCGTGCTGCCCATGAGGCTCCCGTGGCCAGGGCCAGTCCCGCCGCCCTCGGCTGGGCAGGAAAGGGACAAAGCCGGGTTCCCTCCTCTGCCTGGTGTTGGCTGAGCCGCGCAAAGAGGCTGGAGCACAGCCAGAGCCCGGACCGCCCTAGGTGGCTGAGAAGGGAGGCGCACCCCCACGGAGCTGGGTCAGCGTGGAGCTGGAGCTTACCCTTCTGCTGCAGGGCCAGCTGGCGCTTGGTCTCGATGTCCTGCAGTGTGGCCGCCAGGTTGCGTGGCAAGCTGCCTGCGTGGCTCTGGGCATGCAGGGGGCCCTGGGGCAGGACGGGACACAGTGAGCGTGACCCTGCAACCTCGGAACGGGGCTGGCACCAGGCAGCAGCCCCGCACAGGGCACGGCTCCCCCCGCAGATGTACCTTGGGCGAGGGGCTACGCCCCAGCACAGAGATGTTGAGCTGTGAGGATGACGGGGTACTGCTCTTCATCCGAGGGGCGAGGGCACTGGTGTCGCCCTCCATTTTGGCACGATAGACCTGGGCACAAAGACAAAGAGGTGAGATGGGAAAGGGAGGCTGCAAATTCCCACAGTGGGCAGCGCAAGCCCCAGCTTCCTCTGACCCCCAACATCGGTGCCAGTTCCTGCCCCACACACACTGCACACCTCAGGTCTGCTCACCCCCAGGATGCCCTTGCTCACTGCGAGAACCGAGGTCCCAGCACGGTGCAGTGCCAGAGGACACAGGACACAGCCCCATGCTGCCGCAGGCTCCAGCACCCAACCGCGGGTCCCCACTGCACTCGGGCCTTCCCTGAGCACAGCGGCTTTGCACCACACAGTCCCTGAGGCCTGAGCCGCTGCCCCACAGGGCTGTGGGGGGAGCAGGGCATTACCTGGAGAGGCTTTTGAGAAGAGTGAGCTTTAGCTGGAAGTGGAGGAGGGGAAGAAGGAGGAGAGACAGGGGAGGAGGTCTCAAAGCCAGCCATGACCTCCTGGTACCACTTCTCTAAATCAAGAGGCGGGAGCCACACTGGGCCCCCTGGAAGCTGCTTCTCCATCTGAAGAGAGACATCGCATGAGACAGGAGGGAGGGACGGACAGACAGAGAAACACAACGAGAGGGACAGACACGAACAGAGAGAGCGAGAGGTCAGAGCATCCCTGCCCTGCACCTGTGCAGCAGCCGGCCCCGGGGAGCAGGAGCACTTGAGGGGAGATGCAGACCCTGGGGACCCTAGGTCCCTGGATGAGTCCCAGCAGCTCCAGGACACCCCTGCCCCTCAGCATGCCAGCACCACGGGCCAGGCAGGGCTCGGCAGGTGCCACACAGGCAGCAGAGCAGCAAGCAAGGAGCTGGGCAGCCAGGGACAACTTCCTGGAGCCGTTTGGGCTGCACAGCAGCACCCCAGGCACCTCAAACCCTTTCTACGTGTCCCTCTCAGCCTGCCAGTACACCTCGCTGCCATGGGAGTGCTTGGGGGCAGAGGAAGGGAAACGGGACACGAACCTCTGCAGAGACGGAGGGAGAAGAAAGAGCCGGCAGAGAAGGAGGAGGAGGAGCACAGCCTGAGGATGAAGGAGCTGGAGGGGCACGGCCCAGCAGGGAAGTGGCAGGGGCACAGGCACTGCCCAGGATCCCCGAGAGCTGCTCAATGGTCACGTACTGGGCAGAGAGAAGCAAAGTGAGCCAGGAGAAGGGGCTGCGGGCAAGGGCAGCTGGGCAGAGACAAGCACAGAGGAGCGAGCAGATAGCAATGGGGACAAGCCTCCAAAAGAGGTCTTAATGTCCCCAGGAGGAAGGGCATCTGATGGTGAGGCCAATGCTGCCAGTCACCCCGGTGCTGCAGAGCACAGAGCAGGACCTCAGACGTCCCCTCTCCATCCCTTCATCTTGCCCCCAGCCCAGCCCAGGCCGGGTGCCACACAGGGGATGAAGCTCTGTCCCCACCTGCTCTGCATCCTCCTCGCATGGGAGCAGCAGCAGCAGCCCGCAGGAGCCAAAGGCAAAGGGCTGCCACACTGTCCCACTTGCTCCCTGCTCTGCTCCCGAGCCCTGCTCCAGCACCCAGAGGGTGAACCCCATCCGGAGCAGACAAGAAGCACTCCCCAGCAAGGAGACTGGGTTGCTCCCCCCTGCTCAACTGCAGCAAGAGAAATCACCCAGCCTAGGAACGAGGCGAGCTCTGAGCACCAGGCGCAGGAGGCGGCCGTGCGGCCAGCCCACCACAGCCCCACTTCCCACAGCACTGCCCAGGACAGAGCGGGCAACCCCCAGAAGGCAACCCGAGCATGCTCTGGAGCGGGTACCTCGTTGGCTGCAGGGGGTACAGCAAGCAAGAAAGAGCGTTGAGCAGCAGCAGGGGCAGCAGCAGAAGCTTTAGTGTCCAGGCTGGAGCCGTATGCATTGCTGTAGAACCTGAAAACGTCAGACAGCCTCATGTACTCCTAGAAATCCACGGCGGAGGAGAAGGAGGAGAGTTAGACCCATGTGCTGGCCTCACTGACTGCAAAGCAGGAATAAACCTCCCCGTGCACGCACACACCCCACCACCACCAGCCAAGCCCTTCCCTGCCTCGCTGCCCTCCCTGTCCACAGCTGCCAGCAAGCGGGGCCGGGCATCCCGTCACACCGCCTCTCTGCTGCTTTAGGCAAGCATCACTGGGTGCTGGGGACAGAGGGCTCCAGCCTGCACTGCCAAGGCTCCCGTCGCCCTGACCCCAGGGTCCCTAAGGTCCCCAGGCAGGGGCACGCTGGCTGCAAACCCTCCGCAGCAAGGCAGCACTGGAGGAGATGCCTCAAGCTGCTCTGGCACCAGCCCAGGCACGGGGCCAGGGCTGAAAGCAGCACCCCAAGAGCTTCCCTGCACACACAACCCCGCAGCCGCTGTCCCTGTGCCACTGCCAGCCAACACCAGTGCAATCTGGAGCAGGGGAGGGCAGGCAGCAGTGCAAGTCCCTGCGTGCCAGCCCCATGGGTGCGGGGGCTCAGTGGGCAGAGCCCGGTGCCACTGCCAGCTGGAGCGCTGGGCACGCACTGGAAAACCTCACACGTGCAGGAGCTTGCCACAGACTTGCCCTCAAGGCTTAGGCACTGGCAGAAATTCACAGTTAAGCATCTTCTGCCAGCCAGCTCTAAAGCCACTTCCTCACACTTTCTGAACCAAACATGTCAATGCAGTGAATTTTGGAAAGCTTGTTCTTTTTTGGGGGGAAGCCAGGCTAGCAGGATGGGCAAGGATGCTGTCAGTTCCCCAGCCAGCAGTAAGCAAAGGGAAAGTGTGGGGCATCCATGCAGCGCAGCACTGTGCCAGGATTAAAGTGGATGGCAGCAGCGCAGTGCAGCAGTGGAGCCGGGGAGCCAGCCTAGCACAGGAGGAGCACAGCGGGGACAGGTACCTGGTGCCAGGCTCAGCTCAGCCTCCCGTGTTAATGAGCCCAGCCACCAGATGGCTAGATGAGGAATACTTAGGCTGTGCCACCTCAGCTCACTTCTGTGGGGCGTGGTGTGCTGCCCCGAGGTGCTGTTAGTCCGTTTAGGGGGTCTGGTGCCCACCCAGCTGCCAGCAAGGAGACCCATGCAGCAGCTCAGTCTGCCCTGCGCGGGGCAAAGGGGGGCAAGCGCACAAGCACATGCAGTTAGTGTCGTTACCTCTTGTGTCTTGGGGTAGGAGTGGGCGGAAGGAGAAGCTAAGGAGGCAGCTGCTCCTGGCAGGGGGCTCAGGGGCTTAGTTCCCTCTAACAGCTCATAAGGCTCTGAGATATGGAGGGTTTCCTGTGGGAGGGTAAAGATCACATAGGCAAGGCAGGTACAGGCAGCGGGGTCACAGCAGCAGGAGCCCCTGTCCCCGGGCAGGCAGCAGGACGTGGCACCAGGGCACAAGGGGACGCCGCCATCCCGCCCCTCTCCCTGGCAGCGGGCTGGGAGGCACCACAGCCCCAGCCCCCTGGTCAGAGCCGGGCTGGGAGGTGCTCTGCAGCCATGCTGTCCCCTCTCCTGTGGGCACTCAGTCCTTGCTGTGCCACCTGCTAACAACACAGACTGGCTCAGGGCTCTTGCAGCCTGGCAGGAGATGCTGCTGCTCCCAAGCCCAGCTCTGCTGCATTTCCCTCCCTCCCAACCTGGTAATGGTTCCTGCAGCCCACAGATAGGCCTAGAGCAGCTGGGAGTACCCAGCTCTAGCCAGAAGGCACTGAGGAGCAGAGGAATTGCTGCAGATAAGAGCTTGCAGTGCACCACGCTCATCCCTACTGGTGAGAGCAGCTCAGCATAGCAGGAGAGCAGCTCTCAGGACAGTACCCCCATCTCTGCAGTTACCTCTTTGAGAGCTGATGACATCTTGGGGAAGCTCCTGCCGCCTGTGACGAGCTGGTATCGCCTCTCCAGAGACACAAGCTTCTCCTTCTCCTGAAGCATACAGTGACAGCAAGAGCAGAGACAGCAAGAAGGTTATTGTCACCCCGTGGCCAGGCCCCACCAAGCTCACCCCAACTGCCAGCACCCGCTGCAGGAGGAGGCAGCGTCCTGTCTCAGCCTGAACAGTGACATGCCCGAGCTGGGATGCTGCACTGACCTGTCCCACCCTGCACAGGGACACATTCAGCCCCAGGTTTCTCTCTAGCAGAGGATGCTGTTGGGACAGCTCTGCACGAGCAGTATCTCCACCCCCTCCCAGAGCACACATGACACTTTGCACACTCCTACACCCGCAGCACAGGCACGCAGGGCTGTGATGAGTGGCTGGGGCACCCCCAGGGCCAGGGAGAGCGTGCCGACCCCCCAGCCCCCAGCTGCCAGCATTACCTTCTGCAGGAGCTGCAGGATACCGTTCCTCTCCTTGGCCAAGCGTTCAGCCTCCTGGGCACTCTGCAGCCGGATCTGGGCAGCCTGAGCATCCAGCGCAGCCACCCGCTCCTGGGGGACAAGCGGGGGCTGAGCCATCGGGGGGGCTCGGCTGGGGACATGGGGGTGCTGGAGGGCAGCCCAGCCATGTGCGACCTGCTGCCCAGCATCCCTACCTTCCTGCGGGCGATGCTGCGGTGGTACTCGGCCCTGCTCTGCAGGAGCTGCTGGCTCCGCATCTCGCGCTCCTCCTCAAGCCGGCTCTCCCTCTCCAGCTGCTGGAACTCCAGGTCCTCAAACAGCTTGGTCTCCGTCTCCAGGGCCTCCGCTTCCTTCAGACACACAACGGGGCAGCTGCTCACGCCCTTGCCTCAGTGCAAAGGTGACGGAGGAGGCACCAGGCACAGACCCCATGGGATGAGGAGCTCACGATGGCTGGGAGCCACACCCAGACCTTGTCCAGACCAGCTGCCCCCACAGGACCCTGTTCGGGCTGGGGCCACGCCCTGCCAGGCTGCAGGGCCAGAAAACGCCGCGCGCTAGTGTCACCACCACCACGCGGCACACGGAGCATGGCAAGCACCCACGTCACCAAGCTGACAGCAGGCAGAGCCCACCACGGACCAGCACCATGCCGGACAAGTACCCTTGTGCCTTTCCAGCCTTTAAGCAGCAGTGGCACCCTGCGATGGAGGCACTCAGCTCAGGGTTTGCAAATGCTGCCCTGGAAGCACTTGCACTGCGGGAATGCATTTCCCACACTCCAGGAGGGGGACAGCCGCTGCTCCCCGGCCATGTGCAGCGCAGAGGCAGCAGCTGGGACTTCTGTGCACCAGGACCGCTGGTGCTGGGCCACCGCATCACGTCCTGGGCCACAGAGCATCCCTGCCCACTACGCACCATGGGCAGCACCCACGAGTGTGCTGTATGCAAGTGCTGCACAGAGAGGGCTGCTCCGGCCACAGGCTGGGGAAGGGCAGCAGCTACCGGAAAATACCAGATAATGGGAAAAAAATGCTGCAGACCGACGCTAACATAAACTGACAGGACTGCGTAAATAAACACACACAGGAAATAGCTGGAAACAGACGCACACGGGGACATGGAGCTCCCTGAGGTTCCTCATCTCGGGGAGGCAGCCTGGGGACGGCACCCCAGGAGGACAGGGACCAGCTCCCGCACACCCCAGCACCAGCTCCCACAGCCAGCGCCAGCCCAGCCAGACGCACAGACACAGCTATGCCTGCACACCCTGGAGACGCTCAACGTCCTGGCAGGGTGGCCCTGGCACAGGGCACCCGTCCTCCTCCGCAGCTCCAGGGGGGTGGGCGGGGGTGCAGCCCTAGCGCCCTGAGCCTGTGTGCGGGGCAGACCCCGCTGCAAGCAGCTGAGCAAGACCCCAGGAGGGGACGCCACGCATAGCGCGGGGCTCTGCTGCGGGGCACTCAGCTCCTCCTCAGCACCCTCAGGGCAGGCTCCGTGCTCGTGCCCTGCCCGGTCCGGGAGCCAGCGGGAGCAGCCCCGTGCTCTGCCGAGCCACCACCGCGCCCCAGGGCCGGGCGAGCGGCAAGCTTACCAACACGGCGCCAGCCTCCTCCAGCCCGGGTGCGACGCTCTCAGTGCGGCCCCAGCTGCCAGGGAAGAGCTGGCCTAAGCTGGAGCGGAGGGAGGTGGGCCATGGTCCAGGAGGGGTGGGGGTGAAACACTGACCCTTCGCATCTGCTCCCGCAACTGCTCCCGCATTGACTCAGGGCAGTTATCAAGGTGGCTCTTCGACTCATTGTAAAGCGCCCGGAGTTTCTCTAGCTCCTTCCTTTCAGCATCAACCTTTGCCCTCTCCTGAATCAGGGGAGAACAAAACAAAACAAAACAAAAAAAAAGAAAAAAAAAAAGAGAGAAAACACACTTCTCAAATCCGCGCCATGCAGAAGCTGCAGGATTAGACAGTGGCTTAGCCAGAGGGGCAGATGGGGAGGAGCACGGGGGCATTTACTGAGAGATTGAGAGAGCAAAAGCCACAGGAATCCCAGGCTGGGTGGTGTTACAGGGTTTACAACCAGCCCTGGACCTCAGTCTCATGTTTTTATGCCAAAGACTCAAGGGCAGTGAGAAGCCCAACGTTGCCCTGGCTTTGCAGCATTGCTAAAGTTGTCCCAATCCTGCAAACTGCCATCACAGGGCTCCAGCCACTACCAGAGGCCCCTGCTTCAGGGGGCCATCTTCAGGATAACCACTAGGGACTTCTGTTAATGATGCTCAGAATGCAGGACGCTGGCAGTTAGCCAGAGCAGGTCCAACACACTGGCTAGGCGGCCAGTGCACACCCCTCTGCAGCAGCATGGCTGCCTGGAGGACAGGAGACTGAGGCCCACGCTCTCCTTGAGGAGCTGCTCAGGCTGTTCTTCGGCACGTTAGTGGCAGAGCAGATGCATGACAAACGCTTGTTTCTGGCCGCGGTCCGTACACCAAGAGACACCCAGCTGGCAGGGCGGCACGTCCTAACTGCTGGTTGCTGCGCCCAGCTCTGTAATGCCTCCTGCCCGGCGTCTCCAAACACCACCAGGTCGCAGATGCAGCAGGACCAGCATGACAGCGGCCAGCAGCGCAAGGCTGACTTGGGGCTGCCTCCCAGAGCTCTTGCAGCACTGTACGGGGCTAAAAACCATGAAACGCTACACGTAACCTCGGTCCAAGCTGCTGAGAGCAGGACAGCCACAAAAAGGATCAGGAGTCCCAGCTCCCCATCTCCAGTCTCTCTGCAAGGACAACCCCACAGCACACCAGACCCTGCGCACTGCTGTGTTTTTGTGCACTGTTAAAACAAGGAGAGCCCTGTCCTTGCTGGGACATTGCTAAGAAACCTTACAAACCCCTGCAAGCCTTTAAAAGGAATCTTGCCCATGAATATTTTGCCTTGAGGTCCTGTTTCACAAGCATCTTTCACTCACTCAGCTTTGCTCTATTTGCCACTGCTCAGCATTCAGGTAATAACACTGCATTGTCTGTAAACGTGCCTACGTGGTCCTTTTCTGTGCCTGGTGCCAGATTGTCCTTGCACACTGCAGCCAGCTGTGTCTTGGTGGCAGTGGCACCAGCACGCCCCCGGTCCCCTTGACCTGTGGCTCTCCCACCTGGCACCGGCTGCACATGCGTCCCTGGAGCCAGCGCAGGATCCCCTGCTCACTTGGGGCAGGAGCAGAGCTGCTCCCTGTTACCTGCAGCGCAGGAACACCGTGAGCTGAGGCTGCTGCTCACTCCCAGGCGCAGACACGGGGTAATGTGGACAGAGGATGCAGAGCAGGTGGGACGTGCCGCTGCCACACGCTCTCGGGGGCTGGCTCAGGAGGTGAGCGCGGTGTACAGAGGGCACCGCCGAGGCTGTGGGGCACCCGTGGGTAGGGGAGGCTGCAGGGCGTGCAGGGGTGTCAGAGATTAGTGGCAGCATTCAGATTAGGCACTGTTAGAGCAAGTTAGTGCAGAGTGAATAGGAAAGCAGGCAGTTAAGTCAGCAGAGACTCTGAGAATGCAATTTCTTTTTGCTCCTCTCCTAGCTCTGCACAACACTGCCTTTCACTAGAGAAGACATCTGCAAAGGGGTGGAAAATCAAAAACAAAACATAAACCCCCAACACCACAAGGGTCCTGCTGGGACATGCTAGCGGCAGCTCAGCTCCACGTGGCCCCAGCTGCCCACAGGCACTGAGCAACACAGGTTGGGCTCCTCCAGCCACAATCCTGGGCTGCCCCAGGAGGGCAGGGACGCCAGCATCGCTTCACGGCAAGGGGTGGCACCAGTGGACAGAGAGGGCACTGCAGGGACGTCAGCTTTGGGCAGCAGCGAGCTGGGTGCCCCGCGGCTCCCGCGCTGCAGAGCAGCTCCCAGGGCTGAGCCACTCCGCAGGGGCTGGAGAGGCTGCGGCTGCCCCGCGGGGCCAAGCTGAGAGCATCACAGGGAGGCGAGCCACGGTCCGCCCTTCCGCAGGGACTGCAGCAGTTGCAGCAAACAACTCCAGGCCCAGAAGGGCAAAGGGAAGAAGGGACTTGGGCAAGGAGCCCACTCTGCACATCAGACCTACTGCTCAGCCACTGAGCTGGGTGAAGCACTCCGCAGCGATTTCCTGGCCAAAGCTGGAAAATGCTCAGAAGAGGGTGGCATGGCCACCTCCAGCAAGATGGATGTTACAAGAGTTGCCACCACCGCGCATGACCACACAAAGCATCTCAATGGGCAGCAGAGCTGATGGGCTCACTGCAAACCTCAACCAGCAGCAAGGGCAGCAAGCGGGGCAGCGCCAAGGTCCCAAGCCCCAAGGTCGGTGCTGGGAAGGCTCCGCAACACCAAGCCTGCCAGCGAGATCCAACACAACACATCCCCAACATCCATCTCTGCCCTCCTCCAGCAGGGCTGTGGGACACTGCACCGGTCCCAGGCAGACAGACAGACAGACCCCAGCACAACATGAACCCAGGGTGGGGAAAGGGAAATGGAAAGGCACTGACTGGCTCATTCACCCTCTCCTCTTCCCCTCTGCACAAACACAGATGTTCCCACTGCACATGAAAATGCCTGGGATGACCCCATGGAACTGACACTGCAGGTGTCACCAAATGCCTCGGCAGACCCCAGGGACAGGAGGACGTGTCCCCCAGGGGATAGCTGCAGCCTGGCAGACCCTGCCAGGGTCAGCCCCACAGGTGAGCACCGGGGCTGGGACAGTCCTGCCTCGGGGTTTACCTTGTCCCGCTCCTTCCGGATGCCGGCGTCCAGGCTGGAGAGCTTCTCCTGCAGCTGCTGCACCACCTCCTGCTCCTGCTGCAGCCGCGCCGCCTCCGACTCCCGCTCGCCCTGCAGCAGCGCCCGCTCCATCTCCGCCTGGGTGGGCACAGACACATCAGTGTGGTCCTGGCCCCCTCCGCTGCCCCGCGCCCACTTGGGTCCTGCTGGCACGAATGGGCTGGGGAGGTGGCCAGGCTGGATGCGTGCCGCAGCCAGCGGCTCAAGCTCAGTCTCAGATCACACATGCTGCCCACCCCTTCAGCCACCAGCCAGCGACGGCAGTGAGCCGTAGGGTGAGTGAGACCCCAGCAGGGCTCCCCAGACCCTCACCTCTCGCGATGTCTCCTGCAGCTGCTGCTCCAGCTCCTTGACACGGCCTTTCAGCTCATCCAAGCGGCCAAGCACGCAGGCTCGCTCCTCTTCCAGCCGGTGCGCCTCCTTGGCCCGGGGGCCCGCCAGCTCCTCGTGCTGCAGAGAGGGTAGGTCAGCACAGCGAGGCACAGCGCGGCACAGCACGGCGTGGGCATCCCCATCCCCTCACCTCTTGGTGGGTGCTCTCGGTGCTGCTGCACTCCTCTTTCAGGTTCTCCTCGTCTGACCTCTCCAGGCTCTCCCTCTGCCGCAGCATGCCCAGCTCCTCCGTGGCACGGCCCAGCCCCATGGTGCCAGTGCCCCTGGGCACCCGCCGGCCAGCGTCCCCATTGCCAGCCAGGAGACGGGGTGCATCGCCCAGCTCTGTGCCGTCCGTCTTGGTGTACTCAGCACAGAGGTTCAGGATGGTCTCCAGGCGCTGCCGTTCCTGCAGGGAGGCTTGGTCAGCGCGGCCCCGCAGTACCCATCCCAGCTCGCACCACAGCTGGAGCCCACAGCATCCCGCACCAGCACCTATGACCTGCATCCCCACCGGGACACAGGGCTCACTGCCTGCTGTGCTCAGGGAGGGGACGCACCACCCGTCCAGCAGCCAGGCTCTCCCCAGGCTGTTCAGGACCCAGTGAGTAGGGAACAAGTACAACGGCCCCACTCCAGAGTGTGGAAGGGAAACTGTTTTTTGGGGAACACTAGCTGCCAACAGCTCATCACAGCCATGCCAGTAGGGCTCAGGGCACTTCCCTATTTCTCAGAAGCATCCCCTTCATGTCATCCAGCCCTGCATGCCTGTCCCCCCCCTCCCATGCACCCTGGGACGTCACCAGCCTCTGCACACAGGAAGCACTTCCTCTGGCACCAGGGACATCGCCCACGTTGGCAGGTCCCGGTACCCCTGATGCAATTCTGACACCTCCATGCACCTGGGGGGCTGCGCTGCTCTGTGCCCCCAGCCCGCCTGCATTCACCCCGGCCCTGGGCGGCAGCCAGACCATCGGCCCGTGGTGCACGTGACGCGCCTGGAGCTGGAGACAGACTAATTACAGACAGCAGCCCCAGCCGAGCGCCGTGCTGCCTCTGCATGCCGCACGGGGCTATTTCTAGATGGTGATTCAGGCCGTCTGTGCCTGCCATGAGTCAGGGATGAGCAAACAGGGCTCCTGCTGCCCAGCCAGGCGGGCACTGGCACTGCTACCCATGCTGCGGTGTGGGGACGGGCAGAAGGCAGGCAGCACCACAGCCAGGGTCCCAGCTGGCACCCAGGGGAGGCACCCCCGGCACACAGAGCCCCGGAAGGCGCGGGCTGCGCCTCCACACCAGCCTGGTCCCCTCCCTAGGAAAACAAAGGCGGCGCTCCATGCCGACAACGGGCACAGGCTGCACTGGGCGCGACACTGATGGGGACGCACATGCGGCCCCCGCGCCGCACGCCCCAGCTAGGTGAGCCAGCCGGAGTTGGGGATCGCTCCCCTGGCCCTGCTGCCCCCATGCAGCTCCCGGCTGCTCCAGGGGACCCACACGGCAGCAGGGAGAGACAGATGCACAGGGCAAGCCCCACCCAGGCAGCTGCTTGCTCTATAAAAACTCTATCCCCATCCCTAAATATAGAGATGCAATGCCCACAGAGCCTCCCAGCAGTCGCCAGCCGGGAACAGCATCTGCACACCACGCACAGGCAGTCGCCACATCCCGGCCGGGAGCTGCAGCTCTGGCAAGGATTTTGCAAACCCAGAGGCACTAAAATTTACACGTCTGCAACAGAAAGCAGCTGTGCACACAGAACAATGCTGCTGCAGGCTGAGCCTGTGGGTTTCCCCGGCTGCTGCAAGCAGAGGGACTTGTTGCAAGGCCGCAGCTCCCCGCACACTGTGGGCACCAACTGCCGCTCCCGGACATAATCTCTCTGGATAAGATCAAGCCTGTTCACATCATTCATAAGCTGCTGTTAGCAACTGCAGCAAAATCCCCAAGAGAAAAGGCCTACATTTTAAAAACAGCAGAAGCTCAAACCCATTTACAAAGAGCACACTCCGTATTCACCAGGGCTGCCTTCAGCCCCTCAAAACCCCGGCTCAAACTTGCCAAGCCTGGGACAAGACCCCCTTCCCTGCCGCAAGGAGCTGCCACGACTGCCCCACATGCCCCTGGGCTCACCAGGCGCTCCATCTCCTGCTCTCGCATCCGCTCCTCGCGCTGCCGCCGGTGGTACTCCAGCAGGTCATCCTCGTTGTCGCTGATCTCGGTGATGCTGTTCTTGCGCTCCCGCGCACCCGCTGGCAGCCGCATGTCTCCTGACAGCTTCCTCTGGGCACGGGGGCTCTGCTGGGGTGAGGGCACAGCCAGGGAACCCAGGCTGTACGCGGGGCTCAGGCAGGAGCCGAAGCTGGGGCGGCGCAGGGGTGGCTCTGCCGACAGCGGGGACGAGGGGCTCCCGGCCCTGCTGCTCCTCCCTGCTGCAGGGCTTGGCTCGTCGTGGCCCTTGCGCCTGGTGTGGGGGCTCCCAGGAACCTCCCTGCCCAGCCGGTGCTGTGGGGAGGGGGCATCCGGGGCCGCCCGGGGGCTGGCAGCCCGGCGTGACAAGGAGGGGCTCAGCGGGGGCAGCTCCCGCATGCTCTCCACATTCCTCCGGGCTGCCCGCGGGCTCTCGGGGGGCTGCAGCCCGCGGCCACCCTGGATGCCGTGTACTGGCCCTGTGGCATCTGGGAGAACCCTGGCTGCAGGCTGCCGGCCAGGGCTGGGGGCTGGGGGATCCCTCAGCTCCCTGAAGGGGCTGGGGGGCCGCTCCTGCAGGGCTGCCCGCACCCGCGGCACCGAGGAGCCCAGGGTCCTGGGGGCCAGCCGGGGGCTGCTGGTCGGCTGGGCACGGGGGCTGCCTGCCCTGTGCTCCCCGAGGCCAATGGAGATCGGGGCTGTGGGGCTGTCCGGAGCTCCCCGCCAGGCGCGGGGGCTCTCTGCTGGCCGAGTCTCGCCGGGACCCCCGTAGGGCGGTGGTGGTGGGCG
>VXAA01000760.1:269457-332192 GCA_013399115.1 Anseranas semipalmata
CGTCCCTTTGGCCCAGAAGGAAGCAGCGGCCCGGCCGGCCCTGCCCGCCGCCCTCCGCGAGGACGACGACGACGACGACGACGACGACGACGACGAGAGCGACTCGGAGGACGATGAGGAGCACGGAGCCCCGCTGGAGGGGTGAGCGGAGAGGGGAGCCGGGTGGGCGCGGCCCTGATCCAGCCTTACCGGTCTGTTCCCGTCCGTGGATGCGCGCGGCCGCGAGGAAGAGTACACCCGCAGTGATGAGGCCTGGCGCCACGCCTGTCACCAGCACAGGCAGGCGGGACAGACAGCTTTTGTCTGTACATACACAAGTGGCCTCAGAGAAACAAATCAGTAGCATGATGAGCTGCAGTTACACAAGGGGGCTCCATGGACAATATACATCTAGTGTTTTGCTATACAAACAGAAGGCACAGCTGAGAGTAACGCCACGGAGCGAGATTAAGGTTTCAGCGTACTTACTGTCTTGGCCTCAGCCATGGCCGTAAGTGGATGCCCAAGAATGAATACATCAAGCACATCATACTTCTGACGACTCCCCTCCTTTTCCGTTGTTGTCACCTCCAACAGCATACAAAACTCAGAACCTCCTCTGTGTTGTCCTAGCACCTGCCTTTTTGCAGATTATGTGTCCACCTTTTGATGTCCTCTATACAAGTCTTTATAGTCACGACCATCTGTCCATCAGTGTAGTGCTTTTTTTGGCTAGAATGCCTGTGGCAAAAGAGGGCTCAATAGTATTGTTCGCACACAAGAAGTCTTTAAGTACGGACTGCCTCCCTACTGTTTCAGCTTCTTTCACAATTTTGTTGCACAGTTGGATCTGTGTTTGCACCTTTCTTTTTCAGCATGCTTGTACAAGAACTAATCCAAATTAGTCTTTGCATAAATTCTTTTCCTTTCTTTAGTGATTACGATCTAGCAGATTATGACTACCTGCCAGTATCTCCTGAAATTAAAGAACTCTTTGAATACATAAGGAGGTGAGTTGAAGGAGTTGAGCCTGCTCTTGGCTCTCCTTTGTGTCAAGGGTAAGTTTGGCAGGAAATGTCAGTCACCCAATGTGTAATGCTGTTTTTTTCTTCCAGGTACACTCCAAAAACAATAGAGATTGAGCACAAACTGCAGCCTTTTATTCCAGACTTTATTCCTGCTGTTGGAGACATTGATGCATTCCTAAAGGTACAGTATTTTCATGTACCTCCATACCTCCCGCCACACAGGCTGAAACAGAAGGTGGCATTGGTGTGAGACTGGTAGTCAGGCTATACAGCCAAGAGCTCAGCCACAAAATCTTCGCAGCAGTGAGGTACCCTTGCCCTGCACTGTAGGAAACACTGTTATAGATTACATAGGAGATCACACTTAGCAACACTGTGACCCGGTTGTATATACACCGTATAGTATATACACATAGTATATACATAATTTGGGGGCTGCCTTTTTCTTTGTCCAACACCTTGTACATTTGAGGTACCACTGTGCTAACAACTCATATTTTCTACTCTTTCAAAGCAGCATGCCTACCACTTCCTTTTAGGGTCTGAATTTCAAACCACAGGGAGGTGCTTTACAAAATAGCTCCAACCTCCCTTGCTCTGGACTCCCATAGAGAATACATTCTATGTTTACCTGCAGGTCCCACGTCCAGATGGCAAGCCTGATAACCTTGGCTTGCTGGTCCTAGACGAGCCATCAACGAAGCAGTCAGATCCCACAGTGCTCTCCCTTTGGCTAACGGAGAATTCCAAACAGCACAACATCACAGTGAGTCATGGAGAGAGAGGAGGCATTTACTGCTCACTGACTAGAGCGAAATCATTGCACTTTAATCTTACTTTTGTCTCTGTGTGACTATAGCATTGCAGCACAACTGATAACTTGGCTTTAAAAGCAGAAAAAAAATAACCCTTTTTCCTGTAGCTTTAAACTAAAGTGTATCTAAGCCTTGCTTCAGGAAAGTTTCAATACAGACTTTGGATCTTAATTTCCTTCATGTGAGGCTATTTTTTTTTCTTTTGGTTATCACTACCTGGTTTTACTCAGTGTTTTGTTTCCCAGCTGCTCTTCTGTCTGCAAAAATCAGTTGGTATAGTGCAACTAGGAAAGAGAAAACACATGGTTAATCAGGAGCAAACACGAGGTTTGCAAAAAAAAAAAAAAATAATAATACAAAGTGCTTCCAGGTTTATATTTTTGTTTCTAGCAGCAGATAAAAGTGAAGAGTGTGGAGAATGCAGAAAAGAACCCCAAAGCCATTGACAGCTGGATTGAAAGTATCAGCGAACTACACCGCTGCAAACCTCCTGCCACTGTCCACTACACCCGGTGAGCCATTATGCAAGCAGAAGGTCAGGTTATTGGGAGGCTGGTGGCAAAATCAAGGAGCGCTTAGTAGAACTATCAAAATGTCTCCGAAGAGGGAGAAGACGTGCTGAGTTTCAGGGTAGTTGTACTATGCATGTGTGTAGGACACTCAGTTTCCCTCTCTGTACTTCTCTTTCCCTACATAGCGGGGAAACATGAGGTAGTTTAACAGCTAGCACCCATAACTTTCAACTTCTTGCAAGCAGTAATTCTGTAAAAGGAGAAATTCTGGACAATTCAGAGGAGGCAAGACTGTTATTCTTACCACATCCTGATTCAGGTCTCAGCTGCTGTGGCACACCCTTCTGCCCAGACTCACAATTCAGAGCAGCCCAGTATCACTCTAAAGGAAGCGGTGGTTCCAGCATGTTCCTGTAGCCATAGTGCTAAGCACAAATTTAAAGCTTAGTCTTGTTTTAACGAATAAAAATGCCCAAACTGACACTCAGCAGACATGCAGATCTCTCTCAGCAGGTTAGAATGGAGTCTGTCCCATTCACAGCAGTCTGGCAGTAGGAAGCCATTTCAGTTTCTTGCATGTAATCCTAAAGTTTCTGGGGTTTTTTCTTCCCTTGCAGGCCCATGCCTGACATAGAGACCCTCATGCAGGAATGGTCACCGGAATTTGAGGAACTCTTGGGAAAGGTATGGTGTACAAGTGCTAGGTAGTTAGCTCAGGGCATGGCATTAGAAACTATCTGATTTGAAACCTGGGTTTCTCTTCCGTTTTTACCATTTTGCCTTCATCCTGGACAGTTGAGGTTTGTTCTTCACTTGACATTTCTCTCTTAACAGAATACAGGGGAGCAGCTTAAAGCCTGAATGACTAGCTGCTTCCCAGGTAGCCTCTGTGCTCGGCCCAAGATTAGTGCATGCTCTCAGGCCCTTGCTATTTGAGAACGGAACTGACAATTCCTTCTGTTCCAGGTGGGCCTCCCAACTGCAGAGATGAACTGTGACCTGGCTGAATATGTCGACATGATATGTGGTAAGCAGGGGAGATCCCTTTCTTCCCCTCACTTAAAGGCATCTGATTATCCCTAGCCCAGGAACTGGCAACAAATCGAAATACTCAGCTTTGAGACACACAGAGGTAACAACATTAAAACTGGTCCGAGGAGGATGTTTCAGATGGCTGTTAGCTCATTGTTATTCCTCTTCCATGAGCTTGGGTTCTGTCTGCTCTGCTTGGCAAGCTGATGAGAGTGAACGAGCAACTCTCTTCTCTTCCAAGAGCTTAGGTAGGAAAAAACAACAACTTGGTCTTTGTAGGTACACTTGGTCCTTCTAGATATTCAGGACAGACCAACTCCAGTCTTGCACACTGTTCAATGCTGAAGACAAGTCTTCAGCAAGGCTGCTAACCTGGCGCTGTTATTAAAAGAAGAGACCTTTAGATGCAGATTCAGGCCTAAGTAGTCAAGACCATTCTCTGCTGCCTTCAGTAAGAAGTAGACCCTTGTGGCTAAGACGCATGTGGTCTTTGATGAGCAAAGGGCCATGTAATTGGAGGCAGTGAGAAGTTCAGGCTTGACCTACAGCATTCCATGCAGGGCGGCGTAGTCCGTTTGCTCTCATGCACTTCTGCTTTTCTTTGTAGCCATTCTGGACATCCCTGTGTACAAGAGTCGTATCCAGCCTCTGCATGTCCTTTTCTCACTCTACTCGGAGTTCAAGAACTCACAGGTAAGCAACCCCAGACAGGCACTGGTCACTCAGCTGGAAGCATTGCAAAGCTTCTGTCCTTAAATTTTGCCTTGCTGTGCTGTGTTTGTAAAGAACTAGTAGATTATCATAAAAGGGTCCAAAGAGCATTTTCTAAGCTTCTCATTTCCCTAGTATCTCAAAGGCCCAGCACTGATATTGCAACATTACACAAGGAGCCTCTGACTTACTGCAAGCCTGGGATGCAGCATTGTTTAGCAATCCAGCATAAGTCTAGGTGCTTTTTCCCACTGAAGTCACACTGACTATGCTGAGCACAGACAGAGCATGGATAGAGCGGGGTTTGAAATCCCGGAGGCTAGCGCAAGGCTCTAGCTGGCTGCTGAGCACACAGCTCATACGGTGCTAAAGTGGCTTGTGTTTTCAGGTGCACATGTACTCTAATTAATGAGTCTGATCTTTGCACTAATGCATTCTTTCTCCTGCAGCATTTCAAGCCTATGGCTGAAGGGAAGAAGGCTAGGAGCCCTCCATCCAACACACCTTCACAAGCGGCAGAAGCGGAAGTATTAAGCTTTACTTGAAGCTTCACATTAAACCTTCATCTCTTGGATCAACATCTGCTGCTGGACATAGAGATTTGACCAAAGCAACCTGTAAAGCAACACATGGCATTTCAGAAGCCTCCCTTATTTTATAGATACTGCTGAGCTGTTCTGCATTCATAGAGTAGCATTTTACTCTTGGCATTTATAGCAAACGCTGCCTAATAGCTCCATTTTGACTTGTCCCCAGGGAGTATAGCATTAAACTCCCTCTTCCAAATGACAGACTCCATGTGCCACTGATGCTCCAGAGCTGAGGCTCACAGAGTGTACGCTACAGCATGTAGAAATTCCATGCTCTGACACAAAACTCAGATCTACACAGTGTGTTCCAAAGTCCAGTGCACTCGGGGGGGGGGGGTTGGGTTTCCTCTGCCCTTTATTACAGAGCCCCTTTTTCTATTCTCTACGCCCTTTGCTGATGCCAACAGCGTCATTGCTTCCTTTCTGCTCCTTGTGCAGAAAGAGTTGATTAAAGCCAGAGGAACCCATGAATGGGCGTGCTCTCTGCTTACCTCTTACTGCGTGCAGATGGCAGGGGGTGAAACAGGGCGTGTTTGCCATGGACTCCAGGTGGGTGACAAGCTGATGAGTTCAGTACATAAAAATCTAGAGGAGTTTGTACATTTGTTGCTCCCACTGGTTGCTTTAATGGAGTTCAGCAAAGGAAAACAGGAGAAATAACAGTGCGGCACCACACAGACACTCAAGTTTAGTTTATTGCTGTTGGGATGACTCCTTTCAGCCCCTGCCATGCTGCCTGCCCTCATCTGTCACTGCTCCAGCAGGGATGGACAAGTTCATAAAGCGGGCAGGCCATGAGTGTGCTAAACCAAGGCCAGTGTTTGGCCTTATTCAGGGAGGAATCACAGCACTAGGAGCTTGACAGAATCTGTCTATAAAAAGCTTTGATGCATTTTGATTATAATACTTAGATAAAAATATGCCATTCCCAGAGGTGCTTCCCTTTGCAGGGAGCCAGACCAGCTCCTCCCAGGTCAGAGCCTAGGTAACAGGTCCATCTGCTGCTGCTGCTGCAGCATTTCCTGGCCAGCACCGGTGACATGCAGGGAGGCCTCATGGTGCTCTTGTCTCATCACCATGTTTCTTCCAGAGCAGTGGCAGCGTAGGGCAGGAGCAGCGTAGGGCAGGAGCACCCTGTGTGCAGCTGGGATTCCCAGGCTGTCCTGCTCTAGGGTGCCCTTCCCTATCCCAGCCCACAGGAGATGGGACAGTCTCCTTCCTCGGGTGACACCTACCACACGACAGTGCACCCAGCCCATACCTATTGTCCCAAGGTGGCACTTGATCCTCAGCATGTTGAGATCCAGATTTGCTTGGCAATGAAGCCTCAGTTCTGCCCAACAGCAGACAAAACACTTCACACTAGGAGTCAGATATCTGCCAATAGCCAGAAAAATCAGGATCTGGTATTTGAAGGAGTCCTCAAAGGTCTTACGGAAGTCAGACATCCCAGGCCCAGGAGGGGACTGAACTCTAGAGGGATGCTTCTGTGCCTGCTGCCCTCACCCCTGGACTTTGCCCCACCCTGGGACTCGCTCCCCGACCCAGTCTCACCAGTGGGTCCTCCATGAGGGCTGAGGAAGACGGGCAACCTCCGGAACACAAGTGAGGCAGATGGGGTGGTTTCAGAGAGTTGTGGTATTGCTCTTTCCCTCTGCTGAAGCACAGGTGCAGATCACAGAGAGAGATGGATGCTGTCTGGGGTCCTGGGAAGGCTCTGGGGGGGAACAGCAGCCCGTGGACACTATGACACATCTCACAGCCAGATCTCATCACTGCTCATACTGGGCACTTTGTAGATGCGCCCAACCATTGGGAAGTGGACCAAACCTGTAGGACAGAGAGAGCTTGTTGCCGTCACCTTCCAGGGCAGCTGCGGAGGCCAGCGTCTCTGCAGCATGGCTTTTGGGGCTGCTCACCCGCCCACACTCCCTCACCGAGGTTGCTGAGGACCAGGGGGTTCTGCAGCCCTGGTAGGGTCTGCTGCTCTCCCTTGGCTCCCACGTCCCTGGGGTTGACTGTGGGAAAAGAAGGGGGACAGAGTAGGAGCTTCGCAGACCACACAGGACCCACGTGCCTCAGGGACTCACCTCTATCCTCCTGTATGAGCTCGTCAAGGCGCACGTTGGGCGGCAGGGACCTGTTCTCCCGGGGCAGGTGTGTGCTCAGGGGCCGTGGGTGCTCAGTGCTGCTGTGACGAGGGTGACGGCTGAGCACGTTGCGGCACCATCCCCGCACACCCTTCACTCCCACCCCGGGGAGGGGGTGCTGTTAAACAAGGCACTTCTTGCTCCACAGGGAGGTGGGGAAGCCAGGGCTTACCTGGGAGGCAGCGATGCAGGTCCAGAGAGTCCTGCTGGAGGGAGGGTGTTGGGGAGTGGCCGTGTCCAGGGCTCCTGGACCCAGCTGGGGCTGAGCTGCGGGCCCATGCGCCTGCCCCAGGGCTCCCTCCTGCTCACCCCTTACCTGGTGCTGGCTTGGCCCGGCAGCACGCCAGGCAGGCAGCAAGGGAGCCCAGGCCGAGCAGGGCACTCAGGGCCAGGGCTGCACCCACAGCAACACCCAGGAGGGGCAGCTCCACGCGGGCATCCAGCAGACCTGCGTGAGCAACGTGGTTCTCTCAGTGCCCTGCGTGCCCCGGGCTCTGCGCCTGCCCCCAGGGCACCTACCTGGGGGCAGGAGGGAGGCAGTGGTGACACCCAGGCCGTTGGCAGCGCTGACTGAGAGGTTGGTGGCCATGCTGCTGAGGTGCACACGGAGCGAGTGGTTGGCAAGCCCGGGGTAGTGCTTGGCATCCAGGAGGAGGAACTCAGATGCATTGGCCACTATGTGCCCGTCCTGGTCCACCCAGGTGATGCTGGCGGGCGGGTTGGCTTGCACCAGCACAAAGAGCATCAGGAGGAGTCCAGCATCATCGACCTCCTGGTAGCGGGCATCTGCATGCAGGATCTCCGGCTTATCTGGGCAGCAAACACAGGCAGTGAGACAGGAAGGAGGGGCAGGAGCCAGCTAAGACAGGGAGGCAGCACAGCCAGGAACAGGATTTGCCCCCACTNTCGTTAGCTGTGGTTGCACAGCACTAACGAGATGCTCCCGCTACTGCTGTGATAGACACAGGTCCTGGTCTGGCTCCAGCCCCATGCACCCTCCCTGTGCCCCCAGCTGGGGGTGTGAGCAGGGCCAGCACCACGGGCCTTACATTGCACATCAAGGAGGACGGAGGCATTGGCGGTGTCACCGGAGGCTGGGTCCATCAGGGAGCAGTTGAGCTCACGGTCCGCACGCTGGGCGGTGATGGTGAGAGTGCTGGCTGCGCCTGCCGCTGAGCAGTTCGCCTCCTGCCTCCGTCCGTTGAGGTACCATGCGAGCACGGCCCCAGGGGCTGCCTGTGGGGCCCGGCAGGTGAAGGCTCGGCTCTCCTCCTCCCGCAGCGTGCATGAGGCCAGCGCCTGCCCATCGATGGTGGGGCCCGGCTTCTCCAGCCCTGTCGGAGTGCCGGCATGTGTCAGAATTGGGGGGGGCTCCCCCCTCCCCGGGGCCATGCCAGACCCCACCAGGGCCTCACCTGCCAGGCAGAGCGCCAGGAGGCTGAGCTGCAGCAGCAGGCAGGTGAGGGCAGCCCCTGGCCAGCCCCCGGGGTGCCCCATCGCAGCCGGCTGGGCTCAGCACTAGGAGAGAGGCAGCTGGAGCCGGGTCATGGGGATGTCCCTGTGCCGGGCCCCCATCATCCCAGCGCGCAGCGTAGCTGGAGGATGCAGCTGGGCTGCACCTACCTGGAGCACTGCCGCTGCACCCTGCCCGCCCTGCAGTGCGGCTCTGTGCAGGGGCCCAGGCACGCAGGCGGCGCAGGGGCGGTCCCTGGCTCCGAGCATCCCTGTCCCTTGGGTGCTGCAGCCGCCATCCCTGAGCAGGACCAGCCCTGCGCAGCCGCTGCAGCTGCCGCTTCAGACCTGCTGCACCACAGCTATGGCGCACAGGGGAGTGCCTGGAGGCCGTAGCGCCGGGAGGAGCAGCGGACGAACATCCCCGTGCCCCCACCTCCCCGCTTCAATGGGGGGGGGGCTCAGTCCCCGCTCAGCCCAGCCTCGCGCACGCCAGGCTGCCCAACATGGCGGGGCTGGATGTTACAGCCCGCCCGCCCGCAACGCTGCAGCCAGAGCCCTGCTGGGCAGACAGGGAGGTTTATTTGGGGTGGAACAGAGCTGTAACAAAGCCAAGGTGCAGAAAGCTTTCACCAGGGCAGCCCTGGAGCAGACGGCAGCTACATGCTGCTGCCTCTGCTGGGCTTTAGGCAGCCCTGTCCCTGGCTATTGGCCAGGAGCTCTGGTGGCTGCAGCCTCAGTTGCTGCTGGCTCTGTCGGGGTTGCGCAGCCGCCCCAGCATCTCACAGAGCATCTGGTTGCAGAGCGCCGAGTAGGGGTTCAGCAGCACCAGCTGCTGCCGCGCGAACGCGCTGCCCAGCCGCGCCGCACGCTCGAAGTCACGCTGGGCGTCCTCATCGCGGGCCTGCAGCCGGTGGATCAGCCCGCGCTGCACGAAGCTCTGGCAAGCGGCGCGGCTGCAGCCCCTGCCCAGGCGGATGGCGGTGTCCAGGTCCCGCAGTGCGCCTGGTTGGGGTGAGAGGCAGCAGGGAGCTGGGGCGGCCTCGGGAACTGGACAGGACCCTGGTGCCTCACCGCACCACAGAGCCACCGCCCAGCCCCATGCTCCTTACCTGCCACGTCCCCCTTGAGGCGCAGGGCCTGGGCCCGGTTGTTGTAGCCTGAGGCACGCTCGGGGAGCAGACAGATGGCCTCGCTGAACCGCTCCAGGGCTGTGCTCACGTCTCCGGATTCAGCAGCAGAAACCCCCTGCAGCTCCAGGTCCCGCACCTGCTCCAGCAGCTCCGGTGCGAAGGCCTCCTCTGTGTTGTGGCAGAGGCAGCGTCCCTCATCCTGCAGTCTGGGGATGTGCCCAGCGGGCAGGTGCCAGCCCCAGCCCCGAGCACCCATCTCTGGGTCCCCACATGCCCGCACCCCACTTGGCGCAGCCCCAGCACCAGCCCTGGGATCTCCATCCCCGGGTACCTGGCCCAGGCCCTGGGGTCTGGCCCCAGGGAGGTAGAGAGGACCCTGGCCCCCAGAGAGCTGGGGGGCCCAGCAGGATGGACAGGGGCTGCTCACAGCAGGCAGAGCCTCCTCCCCTGCCCGTAGCAGCGCAGGGACCTTGCTGCTGGTGGGAGACAACCAGTGGGAAACTGAAGCTGTGTCTGCCTCACCTTCCTCCTGGATGTCCTCTTCCTCATCCAGTCCAGGGATGTCCCCAAACGGAGTGCTGGGGTTGAAAATAGTCTGCAGGACGGCTCTGTCATTTGTGGTGGCCATGGTGCCGTGTGTGCAGAGGTGCCTGCAGCAAAGCCCTGGTAGGTCTGGAGGGCAGCTGCCAGCAAGTTAATGTTCACCCTGCCAACACCGCTCACCTGTCCCCGTCCTATCCCAGTCCAGCTGTGGGGCTCCTCCACCCCCCTGCCCTGGCCAATTCCCGCAAGCAACAGCCCAGCTGGAACACCCAAAACTTCCCAAGGTGACCTGTGCACAGCAACCGTGGGATGCCAGAGACGGAGCCAAGCAAAAAACCTCCACCAAAAATCACTGTGGTCTGGGAGCAAAAGTGAAGCAGAGTGGCTCTGCAGCCATCAGCCACCACCACTCACCTGCCTGAGCTCTGGCTCCGTGCCCTTGGGTTTCCCATGGGCACCTCCGTGCCCTCCCGTCCATAAGCGGTGCTGCCAGA
Source organism: Anseranas semipalmata (assembly GCA_013399115.1). Taxonomy (NCBI): domain Eukaryota; kingdom Metazoa; phylum Chordata; class Aves; order Anseriformes; family Anseranatidae; genus Anseranas; species Anseranas semipalmata. The sequence goes on from VXAA01000760.1 coordinate 279,897, forward strand.
CCCCTCTGCGTACGAATCTGGCCCTGGGCCGCGTGGCACCTCCGCACCCCTGGGGCACTGGCCACGCTCGGCTCTGCTGTGAATGCCACTGCAGTCCCACAGAGGCGTCCACCCGTCCCCATCCTCCTCACCACCACCACGGTTGGTATTTTCCACCTGCTCCTGGACTTTGCTGCTCAGTGTGCGTTCAAGGGACGCTGGTCAAGAAGCCCGGGCAGAGCGGCCCCTTCTGCAGAGCACAAAGCACCTCCGTGCAGCAACGCATGGGCAGACTGACAAGGTGCATGCGGGATGAGAAATATGATTACTGACATGGGAAAAACAGCTTCCATTACTGACATGGGAAAAACAGCTTCCATTACTGACATGGGAAAAACAGCTTCCCCAGTCTCAGGAATAAACCAAGAGCAACCCTCTGCAGCAATAAACTTGACATGTTTATTAATTAAACTATCACTTAAATAAAAAAAAGTGCATAGAAAATAAACATGTTTAAAAACTCCTTTGTTTTTTGTTTTTTTGTTTTTACAACTATGTACACTTTTTATTTTTACATTCAGTCTTTTGCAGAGCTTTCAGCATTTTTTTTAAACTATTAAAGTATTTCCTTCTTCCCTGTGACAGGGAGTTAACACTGATGTACTTTAGACACGTTTCCTCTTTTTTTTTTAAAAAAAAAAAAAAAAAACAAAACAAAACGGAAGCTTGGAAGAACACAAGAAAAAAAGAAAAGATTTGTTATACATGATAAGTTGTCAAGAAATGTATTTCTAGAACATAACCTTGCCTTTGCAGAGTTTTTTTTTTCTTTTTTTTTTTTTTTGAAACAATTATTCACCTACCTGTATTTACTAAAGAGACTGTTAAGTTCAATAAAAGAAACACCACAAGTATAGTTCTCGGTTGATAGACAAAGCTACTGTACCTTGTTAAAAAGATACCAGGAAAGCACAGAGCACATTTTTCCCTATATGCAGGTGGTACCCCAACATTCATAACCAAAAAGAGAGGAAAAAAGGAAAAAAACAAGTTGTACAAGTACTGACTGGTAACAATAAAGGCCAGGAAAGCCCTCGAGCTGCCCATTCCCAGGCTCCGTCTTGTCTTCCAGCTCTCAAAACCAGGCACGCTCACCACCTGGGACCAACGAGGCCACTGCCCACCTGGAAACGCGCAGCCTGATTTTTTTCCCGCCTCCGTTAGCAACTGTAACACAATCCTTATCTATAGTGTTAAGAGAATTAAAAGCCATGGACTGATACTGAACTAGGCTTCATTACACGGTGCATTACTATATTAGTTCCTATATATATTGTATTTATAGTTATAAAAAAAACTTGCAAGTGTTGAGTGTGGACCAGTAGTATGGGTTTGAATGGCATGATTCTGCACAAAGACCATCTCACTGAAGAACCTGGTATTGCTTTGAAATGAAAGAAAAATAATAAACAAAAAGATACCCAGCCCTTTGCAATGACCCGCTTTTCCTTTAAAAAAATTGGTTTGTACAAATAAAAATAAACGCCCTAAGGTTCCATTTTTTAGTATTTTCAGATATCATGATCTGTGTCAGTCCTTATAAAATATACATTCATATACTGGGAAGCTGTGCTGTGCTCACCATTAGCCCGGGCAGGACAGGGTTGAAGGGCATGCAGGCCAGCATCTTACAGGTGACAGATGGAAAACGTATGCACTAGGCTGCCAAGGCTTCTCCCTGCCTTACTTCTGCTTGTCCGAAAGAGAGAGCCGAAACGCCCGTGCTGGACCGTTCTGGCTGCGAGCGCGGGACGGGGAGCGCGGGGCGCCCTGGCCCAGCCTCCAGGGCAGCACAGCTCAGCTTCTCTGGTTACAGACAGTTTCACTGGCCACAGCGGCACCCGCCAAGGCAGCCGCCACAGGTATAGCAGCAAAGCGAACAGCGAGCTGGGTCTCCACCGGACCCGTTTGCTCAACCAGTCCTCGCAGGAGGAGATTCCTGGTGCTCAGCTCCGGGGGGCACTCCCGCGACTTTCCCTCAGGTTTCCTGGCCACCCCTCCCAGCGGATTTTCCCTACAGGGGTGGCTTTGGGCAGCGCTTCCCAGTCGGGGCTCCCTCCCGCTCCGCACCTCCCGTCTCGGCCCCGCGGCCAGGGGCTGCGCTGACGCTCAGCAGACGAGAACAGAGCTGCCGGCTGGGGACGACGTGCCCCCTCCTCAACAGGGAGCAGCGCAGGCAAGAGAAACGTGGCTGAGCCGCACGACAATTCTCCTACAATTCTCGGGTTTAACCATGGTGAGGGCTGTTCCCCAGCACTGCTGTCAAAACCAAGGAAGAGAAAGGACAAAGAGCAGCCGTGTCTGTGGATGCAGGGCCGAGTTCCCCCCCAGACATGCTTTTTGGCCTTCTCAAGGTATGTGCGTTCCCAAACTGTCAGTGCATCAAATCATTTCAGTAACAAATGCAGCTTCAATTTGACTCTTCTTTAAACAGTTATTACCAAATAATAATCACACAGTGCAATAAAGAAAGGAAACCTGCAGTTCCTGACCCTGTGAGTGCTGTGTTTCATTCCCAGGTCAGACGAAGAGGTCTTGGGGCCTGAAGAGCACAGATAACGGAGTGCAAGATTGCGAGCACTGGGGAGTTCGGTCCATTTTCTACAAACTGCTGATGCATTTTTGGAGTAGCCTTTCAATTTGCCAGCTCCCAAAACGGCTACTAATCTACCCACAGGGACAGTTTAGAAAAGCAAGGGTGCTTCACGGTTTAACTGCTCCAAGAAACAATTACTCTTATTTCAAGAGAGACACTGCGGGATGAGGAGGGCGTGTGTGTGTGTGTGTGCCCCAGACCGCCCTGGACGGCAGTGAGCCGAGGCAGGCCTGGGGTCCTATTGCTTCTCCAAATTTCCACGGGACCATGTTTTTGCGTCCAGAGAGTTGTGAATTTACCTAGAGAAGAAAGCCAGAGTCTTTCTCCAGGGAAGCTGCTCCAGACAAAACAGTGACGAGTGGCAGACTGACCCTCCCTGCTAGACATGAGACTGGCGGTCGAGTTCGTGCAGAGGAGCAGGACCTGTCACCTCTGCCAGGACACCGCGGGTGTGGGGAGGTGCCCATGCAGCCGACTCGGGCTAGCAGGTGCCCCTCGCTGCCCCCCTCGACTGTGACAACCCCAGATTCATCCAAGCCCCCCCTTCAGGGACAGCTGATCCGAGTGGACACAGCAGGGTGGGAAGTCACACTTCCCACAGAAATGCTAATTCCTGACACCAAGCAAAAGAGGTGAAGTTATTAAGGGTCAGTTTTCTCTCTCTCTCTCTCTTTTTTTTTTTTCCTTAAATACACACAGGATACTGGTGTGTGGCATGGCAGAATCATGCCTCCTGTCTGGGGGCATGAACACTTGTTCAGATACAGTTACGAGTCAAACTCCTCCTAAGCTGGGCAATACCCCCCTTTTGCCCCCATCTTGACAAGAAAATAAAAGTTTAAGGTCCAGCCAAACCTCCCAGAAACAGTTACCAAAGTCAAAAAGGCAGAACAAGATTAAAAAACAAAAATAAAGTGTACCCCTCTCTCTGGAGAAAGGATCAGACTGTGTCCAGCCAGATATTTCCTATAACCATCCTATGAAAATAAAAAAATTATTAAAAACAGATTCTTTTAAATTAGGATAATACCACTGTTTAAAAAGCCTCGTCATAAGTGCTTTTCCCTATGAAGTGCTTCTCATAGAAAAATATACAAAATATATTTACATTTATAAAACCTTAAATACTAAACTGTAAACAGAACAGAGTAAAATCCAATGTCTTAATTTGTTAGGCTTGGGGCTTTTTCTTTCGTTCCTTTTTTTTTTTTTTTGGAGGCGTGGAGCAGACCCAAAGGGAGGAAGATTTACATTACTATAACCAGGACAATAGTGTCTTTGGATTCACTTAAAATAAGCTCGATTCTTCAGCTACCACAATTTCAACTGTGCCAATTGCTAATTTATGTATTTCCTATGCATTTCTAAGTGCTGTATGGAGTACGTGGGGCTGGTTAGTGTTTGACCTTGCATTTTCAGAGAATTTACACACTATTTTGGTGCCTCTTCCTGTGCCTTTTGCAGAAGATTATGAAACTACATCCCGAAGATGGGTCACGACAGGCAGGTGCCTACAGAATTCATTTGTTTGTCTCTACATCACACCCTAGGACACTGTCCAATGAGGCTGAGCAGAGCATCTCCTGTGGAAGCCTCCTCAGAAGTCCCTCCTAGTTCTTGCTCTACAGCCATAAGCAGCCAATAGTGCAAACAGCTCCCACCGCTGCTTCTCTCCCGAGACATCTGTCCCTCAGCCCAGCCCCATGGTAGCAGACACCACTGTAGCCAGAGGAGCCTTGCAGTCCCCAGGTCAAAGGCAGCATCTGATGACAGGAACATGGGAAAAGACTGCTTCCCTCCTACACAGCAGGGAGGGTGCTGCTGAAAGAAAGCCTTTGCTCACAAAGATTTACAGCTCTGTAACTAGTTGGCACAAGCCCTTTCTCTGCTAAAGAATGCCAGGAATTCCCCTGCACTCCGGCAGGAATTTCAGCGTGGAACACTATCCAAATCCTTCTCAGTTTACTTAGAGCTGCTGTATGACCCTCTCCCCCATGCAGTCTTCCTAGATTAAAACAGATAAGCCAGACCCACATGGCACACCAGGCCACCGACGCCACACAGTATACCAACCAACTCACAAATAGTGTTTTGGAGATGCATAGCACAAGGAACCACAGACACATACAAAGTTCTCAGAGTAGCTGGTTGGTGGGATACAGTTTCTCTCCCTAGGAGAAAAGCGCAGTCACGTACTGTGCTATCGAAACTTATGACACAGCAGTTGAATGAAAACAAGAACTCCACATTTACCACTTTGAGCCAAGAGACAACAAAGGGATGGGATCCATGATCACTCCCCTATACCTGGGTCCGGGTCTGTCTTCCCTCCCCTCTCCCACTCATTAGCCCCATTCTGAGGAACAAATTCTGGGGGTTGGGGTGGGAATGAGAATAGCAAAAACATAATCACATTGAGGATCTTCTCCAGTCGCCCGTGTCTTTCATAAGGGTAAGTGTGCGCATGTGAGACATGAAGATGTGGACTCTGACAGAGAAACACAGCCGCCAGTTAGGTCCCTGAGCCCAGCTGATCTTCATTCCTGCCTCCGTCCTTCCCCTCTCCCTTGCGAATGGCAGGGTAGAGATTCACTATAAGCTTTGGTTCGCCCCAGGCCCTTTCGGGCTCACTTGCAGGTCATGGAAGTTCTAGTTTAAAAACTTCCTGCACTTCTTGGCGCCGCAGTTACAGGGCAGTTTGTTGCTGGCGTCTTCAATGGGGAACTTGTAGTCGTATGTGAGTTCTTCCCCCCGGTAGATTTTGCGCATGGCGAAGATGACAATGTGTTTTTGGCCATCAATGTTGATGACCCGGGAGTAGCAGTTGGGCTCGCAAGAGTGATTGATGAAGCGGGCTGCATTCCCATGCATGGTGGCATCCACTACTTCAGAATCGTCAATGCGGAACATGTAGCAACCAATCCCCTACGCACAGAGGACAGAAAGACGATTAGGCCAGGGAAGTGAAGAGAGAGTTACTCTAACGGACAGCTGAGCTTATTACTGCAACATCACAACCCAAAAAGTCAAGTCATTAAGAATATCTGCAACGTCTCTTCATTTGTCTTCATCATAAGCTCACGCTTGAATTATTTCATCTCCTCACCCTCTGGATCTGCAATGTGAAGACCACACTGATATCTTTCCCAGCCCACAGGAGTACATAAGAAATGACTCTAGAGCTCCAGCAAGTACAGGAAACATCCTGCGAAGTCTGTAATCCCAAATCACGATGTTCCAAATGCAACTTTCACATGGCCTACGCTAGTCCTACTTTCACAGCCACTGCCTAGTTCTCCCAAACTCCTCTCTGTACACAACAATCTCACCGGTCACATTTGGCAATAATTTCTTTAATCTTATGTATGTCACTGCTTAGCATTGAAAACAGTTTTAAGTTACAAATGCTTTACTCAAAGCATTTGGGAAGTCAAAATATTAAGCAGCTTCTCTATTCTGTGATTAAACTTCTCCTGTCTTTATTTAGACAAAATGCTTCTGGCAAGAATGACGAAGAAGGCTTTTTGCAATTTGTAGCAGGGAGGCTGCTATTTAACAAGGAGGGTTTAATTTAGAGCTGACTGATCAGCCTCTTAATTTTGTTCGAGAGCTCTGATTTACACTCATCTGTGCTGTGAAACCTCAAGCTCTGATCTCACCGGCGACACGACACGACTTCTTCCTTTGGCACAGAGCAGATCTTAAACTGTTTAAGCTTCTCTACCTCTCTGAACTGCAAAAATCAACTGCCGTTCCCCCCCCGAACATGAGAAGCGCTACTGTACTCCAGGACTTGAAACTTCAGCACATATTTTTGCCAGTGTTAAAAAATGCCTGATTAATTAAGCCAAATTCTCTGTCTGCTGTATTTCCTCGGATCACCAAATGGGAAAAGTGGCTTGTTATGCTTTTTAAGAAGTTCTACAAAAGCCCTTAACTCACCTTACTGTCATAGTACTTCTCTCGTTTGTCAGTGAGGATGGAGCGAATGACATTGCCCGAATATTCGATCACCATCTCACCTGCATCAATATTCCTTTTGCAGAACAGGCCTCGGCCGTGGATGGGAGACCTAAAACAGCAACAGGGTAAGAGAATCTTTCAAACAATACAAATGAAACTCAGAAACACAGGACTGCGAACACTGCAGAAAACAAGTTATTTCATTACAAGGACCACAGCAGTATCGTTACACTTCTATAACGTAATGCCAATGAGAACAACACTAGATCTCTTCTGTCCACTTCTGAGCAAATGCCTTAGCTACCACCAAGGTGAGTCAGAAGGAATAAGTAGTTCATGCTGAGGATTACTTTTTAAATAAAACAAAGGAAAGAAAAACAAACATGCTTCTTCCCCTCAATTTTGCAGTCTGACTTCACAGGTTTTCAGTTTTTACCTTTCTCTGTCCTAGATGCCAAGTTTAGAGTACCAGAACAAAACCATACCTGTAGACACCAACTGCCTCCTTGGAGGTCTTCTTCAAGTGTCGGAATCGCATGGGCATTGGCAGATCCATACTAGTCGCCCTCCTAGAACAAAGAGACACCACTAAGTGATGACCTTTATTTGAGAGCCCATGCCATGTATTATCTGGGATAGTTTCCAAGATAAAATATTCGGTCACTGTGACACTGCAGCCCACTGAGAACACAATCAAAATTAATTCAGTGTAACATACATGCGTACACACACACACATACACTAAATGTAGAGCTGTTCTTACTTCCATATCTTAACTCGAACAAACTCATCATTGCTTTTCAGCAATTCTTTCTTTCAATGCAGATAATTTCCTCCCTTTCCTCCTCAAATCCTCATCAGAATGTCTTAAATTAGCAGGGAAAAGAAACACTGAAAGGAAGACTGGTCTGGTTGGTCACCTTCAGCTGTCAGTTCTCTTGCTATTGTAGGAATCTTCCCTGTATTTTCTAGGGCTTGGTAGCTTTGAAGTTTTAAACACCATGTCAAAAACTACAACACATAACTAAGACTAATCTAGTTTTAACACTACAGCATTATTTTTCCCCTTTAAACCTTTAAATTCTGGTACATACCGGGCTGATTTCAGTTGTACTTCTTCCTCTTCCTCATCGTTTGGGTTGTATTCTGGTGGCTGTCGGTGTTTAGATGCCAAGAAATTAAACATATCAAATGCAGATTTCCTGCAATTTAATGAGATCAAAGGAACTTTGTGTTACTAAGTAAAAATAATTTAAACATTTGGTCTCCACAACAACTTGACATGCTTAATGCTTTACACCTCTCCAACAGCTTTCTATGCATCAGGATAATGCACAATAGTTTTTGAGAACTGAATAAAGGCACCAGCCAGGAAAGCTTTGTTAAACAAAGCAACCGACAACAATATGGCACAGAAAAATGTGCAGACTCAGAAGATGCAATATAATTGATTTACATGAGAAAGTTGCTAACATTTCTTCTTAATCGAGAGCAGTCAGTGCTCTAGAGATTTGTTGCTTGTGCCCTGCCATAGAATTAATCAAGCAAATGGACCGTTAACCTTAACAATGACAAAACTCATACTTACCTCAGGTGGACTTCGGCCCTAGCAGAGCCATGTGGATTCAGAGGAGGCTCATTGGCCTCCTCCGGTTTATGAAATCTGAACTTGTAGTTGTGGCAGTGTTTTGCTCCATAAAGTTGCTCAATCAGAAACACAACAGTATCATGGATAATCCCCAGCATCCTCAAACCATTCACACCTGGAACATGAAATAGAGCACAACAACAAAAATGAAACAAAAAAACGTGACCATGCAGATTAGAAACAGGAGGATACGGCAACTCATTAAATGTAACTTTTGTGCTAGCCTGCAATTTTCACAGAAGCGCTGTATTAACTAGTTCACTCTGCGTAAGAAATTTAAATCACTCGATTAGGGGAAATTATCCTCCATAAAAACAGTCAGCAGCTGAACTGAAACTCTTAGGACACTGAACCCTAAGACACTAACAAAAAGACCTGTTTGTTCCTACACATTCAAAAGCACAGTAAAAATGAGCTTGGCACTGGATATTACCTGCAAAAGATAGCTGTTTCAGGCGGGCATTGGAACGGGCTTCTTGAACTTTGTCAGTCAGTGACTTCCAGGCATCTGCAGTTACACAAACAGAAGACAAAATAGTGAAAGAGTATCCAAAGCATTGTGCACTGAGGATTGCCAAAACAGGTGCCTTGCTATGTCTCTATTTTGCCATGTTTTATCAGGCTTCCACTGAAACAACCTACCGTCAGTAAGCTTCTATGTGCATGTGCAGTATGCTGTTTTCCAACAAAATGTTCAGATATAAATACGCTAATTGGATAATATGAAGTTTGCATTCCATTCATGGATCATAAATTAAGATCTTTGCAACCAATTGCTTCCATCCTCTCCAAAATTCACTGTGGCATAAAAGGGAAGCAAGCTTCTTCAGCAATTGCTCTGAAGGATAAGTCTAGATGCCATACTGTCTGATCTACACTGTTTTTTGACAAAATATGGTTCAACACCATTGGTCAATTGATAGAACAAAATGGGACAGTGATACATATTATATTTCTTAAACAGAATCTAGACATTGCTAGATACTAGAATTGTTCTAGGGCTGTAAATCAGGAGATTTTTTTTTTTAAATCTATAAAAATGAGTAACAGATTCTCAGAAGTCATACTTCTACTTCTAGCAAGGAAAGTTAAAACCAATACAATAAAAAAAGCACAGTTCTCACCTTCAATGCTTTCTGCACAGATTTGAAAGCCATCATCGCTTGAGATCTCAAAAACCAAACCTTTCTTTGGTTTCTTCTCACCAAGACATTCCTTCCTCTTTTGTTCTTGCTGAAGCCAAAACATAAGTGGGGAGCTGAAAGTGCTCTCTTCTTCCTCAATAGCTTTTGAGCCTAGAAAAGACAGAAGCTAGTATGAAGATGGAAATTAGGTAGGATTAAGTTTTTTTCCCCCACTGGTTGTTCCGCAACTGAATAAATTACTTATTTACTGACTTGCCTTTTGACCAGTAAATATGTCTAAGAAGAACCCACAACGTTCAAATTACAACTTCAGTAACGTAAAGACTCATATACATTTACCAAAATTTACATCTTTGTGAAGAGACAAAATTTGTTCATACTGAAGCTGCTTAAGAGATCACATAAGCAGCTTCTAAGCAGCCATTACAGGAGAACCAAGTTTCCACAAAAGTCATGCTCCACAAATGCCAATTTGCAGTAATGAGGAAGAGCAGAAAAAGCCATTATTTTGCATGTGAGAACTATCCATGCTACTGCAATTGTATATAAATGACGCCGGATTGTAAAGAGATGAAAGACAGCAATATACATTTCCAGATTTACTTTAAAACATCCAAAAACTGTCTTGGAGCTCTCATATCTAAGAGTCATACTAAAATGTGCTTTCTAAGAACCAAGACTTCAAGAACAGATTTTACTCAAAGGAAAAAATTCTAGATAGTGTCGTACTAAGAGTGTAAAATCTCAAGTACTGAAATTCCCAAAAGCTAAAAATAGAGACAACTATTTGTGCAGATTATATTAATACTGAACAAATCTTTCCTCCCTTCGAGGCATAAGTAACAAGACTATTAGCTCTGAGATGTTTATCTGCGAGAAGAAGAGACAAGTCAGAATGACAAGGTACTAATTTCCCAATCTTGGAGAATCCCAAGACTTGGTGCTTTTGAAGAAGCAACATACCTGCACTTTCTTGCTCATTTGTTGAGGTCTGTGTTGATTGAGGTTCTGGGAGGACTGCCATTTGCCTTCAGAGGGAAGTGAAAATGAATAATATTTAATAACCTACTTCATTTCCATTTTTCTATGACTGAACCAGTGTTAAATAAGCTCACATTTGTTTTAGTTTTTTGTTTGTTTATTTGTAATGATAAGAGTATCAAACATACTTTTTAAAATTAAGTTTCAAAATTAATTTCTGGTATAGCATTACTTGCTTCTCCCGAGAATTGTCTGCAGCGCTATTTCAGAGAGAGGGAAAAAAACTGCACTGCATAGCAATACAGTGAAATACTTTGCACAAAACAGGAGCTGCCGGGACCAGACTAAGCCATACCATTCCCTATCCATTTCATTACAGTAAAGCCTGTATGATACCTGGAAATGTATCAGTTATGAGTGGCCTTGTTCCCTATTCCAGTTTCAGCTTTGTAAAGCACATACTGTACTCAGGCTGCAGAATTAACTTTGGTGGCCTTGGAAAGTCATGGGAAGACAGCAAGCAGTTATCCCAGGCAAAGCTAATCATAGGGTATTTATTGTGAATCAAGGGCTTTTATAGCTATTAACCTAGTAGCCTCACCAGTCCTGAACAGTCACCTACAAAATCTGGGAACTAGATAGAGATTAAAAAAAGTTTTGCAGATCATATGTTTTAACATTGGTTCAACTGGAAACGAACAAACAAAAAGATTCTACTCACTAGCATTTATTTTTGTGGTATCTATCAGTCTGTAGGTAGCAGTCTAATGTAATACAATCTGCGACCTGTTCTTTTTATTAATCCTATTCTGTAATAAGGTGTATGCTAACATATGATCAGGCAAAACTGTTTGAGAAAGCAATAAGCTTCCCACAGCTATATTCAACTTAATTTAAAAAAATGGCTCCATACTGAAACTAAATGTAGCTGTTCATTCCAGACCAAAAGCTCCCAAGATAATTTGGTTAGCAAAGACTTCTCACGTTCTCCAAATAATTTTTTTTAAGCTCAAGCCAGCAAAGCCTGAGAGAAAGGTGTGTTTGATGCTTACCCTGCAGACTGGCCACATTGTTTCTGCAATGGCTGATCTATGCTTGCTGCATCCTGCACATCTGCCTTCACAGCAGGAGTCCTGGAAGAAAAAGAATTAGGAACATTCAAAACACCTGCCAACTCATATATGCCATACGTGAGACTGGAAGGCAGTAATAGATCCACTGGGAGTTCTCACAAGTGATTCAGCAGTTCAGTAAAACTACAAAAGTAGTGACAACAACTGCTCCTGTGATACGAGAAGACAAATCACATTTCCAGCACTACATCAGATTGCACTTAAAGAGGAAGGAGTAGCATGAATCTGTTTGCCAGATAAACAACTCTAAGCTTATAGCTCAGGGGTGAAGGGATGTATGGTGGATTGTTGACACAACTACAGCGAACATTTACAGGCTAAAACGAACTGCAAGTATCAGCAACACAAAAATGTTATTTTAAAAGGTTAAGCTGCCTAAAGAGCTCTGGATCAGTTGTTCAGAAACAGACTTATTACAAGATATTGAGATGATCAAGTAATCACACAAGTGATGTGCAATATTTCTCAGTTACCAAAAGATGGATATGACTGTCTTTTAGTACCAGCAATCATTTTGGACTCATCTCTAATGCAGCCAAAATTGAAAGTAAGCAGTACATTATCTTTGGTGAAATGCCTAATTGTTGGCAGAGTCACACTAAGAGACAACCAGGGGCTACATCCATAAAACTGTCTAGTTTTGCATGTAAAACATACACCAGCAATTCTTTTTCTCTCTACAGATCCATGTTTCAAAGAGTCTATTCAAATGTCATTTTAATTTAAGGTCTCGAAAATAACTCCACTGTAAGAGACTAGTGCACTCTCTGCTGTTCTGACAAAGTCAAAAGCAAGATTCTCCCTGTTTTCTCAGTCCATCCCCAGTCCCTCTTGCCTGTAGGGACTAAGGAGGATGGAAGAGAGGCAAGAAGAATAAAGCTCACACTGGAGAGGCATTACGCTCACAGAGACAGGCATGCGGTTGAAATTCTGTAATCAAAATGACCAGGGCAACACTGTAACAGAGCATCATTTCGGTGCCTTAGCACACTGCTAATAGTACAATTAAATCTTCCAGAGCACTTAAATACATTAACAACATACGGGAATAGAACACAACACCCGTTTGCGTACCACATTCTCAAGTGCTATATCTAAAACACCCTTTAATTTGTCAGAGGTGTCACCAATCAATAAATGTCCTCCTAACTCTGACACTCAAAGGCTTATGTTTCTCTTCCCTCCCTTTCCAGAGGTAAAAGTTCTACTAGCTTCTTTAGAAGATCTACTTTCCATTGACATCTGAGGTTTTTACATTAGAAATTATCAATCAAAAGGCAAATCTGCTGTAGAAACTACTGCAAAATTCTTTCTTATATTGTTACAAAATCCCACAGATGAGCAAAGCAAACACGCCTCTTACCGTGTAGCTGCGACTTGGGGTACAGCAACGGCCCCTCTGTCAGGAACGTGTGCTTCAGAGGAACCAGTCCACAAGTGAGAAGTTTTGTGCTTCTTTCCATTCCCTTTCTCTAAAGACGGCTGAATGCGTTTGATTTTTGGCTTCATTTTCGTGGGACTGAGCATAGAGCTACTCGCAGACTGCTGACCAGATGATGGGGAGCCTCCAGGAGATGCTGAACTAGCATGCATCACAGATGAGGAAACCTTGTTTTGTTCAAGTCCTGTACTATTGGGAACATCAACCAGCTGCGGAAAGCTTGACAGCTGAGTTGTTGCTGAAGCTGCACCAAGGTCTAGCTGTGAGGAAGCAATTCCAGCTTTGCTGGCTAAGAGTTGCGTCATATGTTGAAGCTGGTAAGGGCCTTCTGGGTCAGTAGATGACTGAGCAACTGTCATGCTCATACTCTGTGCTGAAGGCAGAACACATATGCTCGATGCACCTGTCATTGCTGCTGTAGATGGAGTTTGTGACGTTCCCAGTTGTGAAAACATCCCAGAACCTGGAGGTAAAGTCATGTGCTGCTCTTGAAGACCAAGGCTTTGCTGACTAGCTTTGATCAAGAGGTTACTTATCGAACCAAGGTCCCCTAATAATCCAGGGCTAGTTAATGTTACTGAACTTTGTCCCAGAACATGGCTAGGAACTGACCCACCTGTAGTAGGGGCTGATGTGGCCTGCATGGATACCACATTCAGCACTGAGGAACTTGATGCTAGCCCTGACACAGGCCCCGTTGGAAGGTGACTAGCATCTGGCCCAATAACACTGGGAGATGTGCCAACAGCAGTAGCAGTCCCACCTTGTGGGAGCAAAGATGTTTGCTCAAAATACATTACTCCAGACTTGGATCTTTTGATAATATTGGGGACAGTTCTATGGGACGTTGAATTTGCAATGGTTCCCAAATCCAATGGGTGGTTGGAAATTTGGGAAGGAGCAAAATTAATTAAAGTCATGTTGGAGACCATATCAGGAGGAGCTATAGCAGAAGGGGTTCCAGAGGGAGCCAGCTTCTTATTCTTCCGTGACTGCAGACGAGATATTGGCCGTTTCTTGCCCAGGGCACCAGTTGGTGTAGAAGCAGTGGTACCAAGGTCTGTCCTCTGACTAGCTTCAGACACTAAGAGCTGAGGATCAGGGGGTGGCTGCACACCAATAAGAAGACCTGGTGAAGGACTGCCAATATTTGGTGGGAAGCCAGTCTGAGTGGCTGTGGAGAAGGGATGTATATGCTGGTGATGGGACATGGGCAACAATCCTTTGCTAGTGGGAGGAAATAACGACTGAGATGAGGGCAAGCTTGGATTTAATCCCGTGGCCAGCGTGAGCCCACTTCCCATAGGCCCCAGCACTGAGGCATTAGTCTCCATTACACTCTGTGCTGAACTAACAGAAGGCGTCAGCTGTATCTTCTGAGTAACGCCATTGGGAAGTGTTTGGAGGACATATAGTGGCTGCATATTTTGATTGACTACGAGAAGTTTTTCTGCGGCTGGCTTGAGGTGGGGTGGTGTTGTCTGCACTGCAGCATTAGAAATCTGAGAGGGGCCAGGACTGTCTGTGGAATTGGGAACGTACTTCTGGTTCTGCAGGGGAACAGTGGGCGACACCGGCACTTGGATACCCGGAGTCCCGCTGTTTCTAGTTAAATCCTGGTTGCTGCCATGTCCTTGCTCTACTGGGCCACAGGGCGGGCTGGCTATATGCTCTGCATCTATGTGACCTTGGATGAAGTGGTCGGGAGTCATGTGTCCTTCAGGGCTCGGGTCTACTCCGGGACTCAAAAGAGCTGTATCGCTCTCGCTGGAGGCAGTTTTTTCTGTAACTGTAACTCTTTTTTCCCCAGATTCTGTGGAGGGCAAGGCAAGTATTGACCTCTCTCCTGAAGAGGACAGTGAAGACTCTGAAATTACAGCAAGTCTGCTGTGATTTTGGCTGGGCACTGTAGGGCTGCGAGTAGTCAGAACGGAGAGATCAGAAGGAAGTTCCAATGGTAATTCAAATTGCTCCTCTGCTGATATGGAGGAAGAAACACTGCTATCCACTGGCTCAGCTGTCGGCAGCTGTTGAGAGAACACTTCAAACAAACCCATATCCTTGCCACGGTTGCTATCAAGACCTAAACCTTCTCCAAGCGTTAGAAGTTCAGATGACGATGACTCTGGACTTTCTCCTAATGCCTGCATAGATGGTGTATTCTTCAGCACAAAGTCCATGATGTCTGAAGGGAGGATGTTTCCACAGTCATCACTGTTGTTATTGTCAGAGTCGGATTTCAGAAGTTCTGTGTTAAAAGTATCCAGTAAGTTCTTATCAGAAGGTGTGCTTGCATGAGCCCTACGGCCTGTTTCCAACGAGCTCAGCTGAGCTTCCAGAGAATCCTGACCTTGTGTTTTAACCCTGCTTACAGAATGGCAATTATCAATCTTTGGATCAGTTTTGTGGACAGCAGGGCTCTTTGTGACTTGTACTTTCTCTCCGGTTTCTTCAGTTCTATCCAGCTTTAAGTTTTCTGTTCCATTTTCTTTACCACTCCTTTTTGTTACTTGATTTACTTTTCTTGTTGTGGCTGTGACACTTGTATCACTTTCAGTCCCATCATCTACACCATCTAACTGTGAGATTTTTGGAAGATCACACTGCTCCTCCTCCCTGAATAAGTTATGGGACGCAAGCCTCTCCTCGGTGTTCGAGGAAACCACTGTTCTAGTGAAATTATAGTAGTACAAGTCATCTTCATCTGATGTACTCAAGTCATCTGCACCATCCACTTGTCCTTCTGCAGACCGCTTTCCTCGCTTCTTCCCAGTTGAGTTACTATAGAATGGAATATCTTCCTCTCCATAAGACCTCACACCGTACAGAGGAGTCAATCCAAAGAACATATTAGATCTGGCCCGTGCACTTCTCCGTGGATACCTCCGCTTGTATGAGCCTTCTTCTTGAGCTTTAGTTCCATCCTGAAGCATCAAGTTGTTATCTTGAACAGGCATATTTTCATATGCATTATTCTGAGATTCCTGTGTTGGTGCTTTATTCGGACTTCCCTGAACTACAGAGTTATCTTCTGGGCTTTCAGAAGTTGAGGACGGCTCTGCCGAAGTGGCCAGTTCTGTCCCTGCAGACTGAGGTTCAGCATCACTTTCTTGCTGTGCAGCTTTAGACTGGTTTTCACTTTCCATCTTGAGAGGGGTCAGAGTGACTTTAACAGTGCGTTTTCTAGGTGCCTGTGATTCCTTAGAGGCCACTTCAATCGGCACTGCAGAACCTTTAGATAACCCTTGTGAAGGTGGAGACTTCTCACCAGCTTTTTCAGCAGGAATATTATTACATAACCTCTGACTAATTTGTTCAGCCACCAAACCCTGATTACCAAATTCTGATTTCAGATTTCCTTCATCACTGCCTACTGCTTGACTTGAATCTGTAAGAGATTTCAGGGAATGCTTCTCTTTAAAACTCTCTTTCACTAACTTTCTCCCCTTCTGACGCCTGTCTCTACCGGCAGAAACTACTTGTTCACTTGCTGCAGGAGATCTGCTGTTTACCCCTGCAGACTTCAATGTTTTTGCATCCACCTCATCAATCAAAGTAGTTTTCTCTGGCTGTACAGGTTCTGAGTGCTGATCTCTGTCTTTCCTTGGGCCTCTCTGATGCAACGATGGAAAGGATATTGTTTCTTTGGAAGAAAATGATCCTGAAGATTCTTGAAAGGTTCCTATTTTAACATTTATTTCTGTGCCTGATGAACTGTTAGGTTGAGTGGACATTTTGGAGTTTCCTCCAGAAGCAAAACTAGGAGCTGAATAATCTGTGTCCTTTGAGGCCAGTGTTTTCATCTTCTCTCCCTTTGAAGGTGCACTTTTGGCTGTCAAATCTGAACTACTAGCATGTTTTCCTTCTGTAGACTGGGATGCATCTGGCTGGTAAGTTTTACTTCCACTTGTAGCTGCTGTTTTCTGGGAGCCTGAACTGGTAGAGCAGCTTTGAACTAGAGCACTTGTGGTACCTGAATTCACAGATCCCACAAAGCGTTCAGTACTTTTCACACTCAGTTCGTGTTCTGAAGAGGACCCTATGCTGGAAACCGAAGATACACTGTGCCTGGAATACGTGTTCCCAGCTCGTGTAGGTGAAATCATACGGAGTTTTGATTGCTGCTGTGATAAAGAAGAAGTGCTATGTCTCCTAGAACCAATGCTCTTAAGTCCAGAGGATAGCAAAGGATCTCCTACTGTAACTATTTCATGGGTCACTGGAGTAGGACTTCCTGAGAAAATAAGGCAAGGAAGACTGTCAAGTGATCTGAATACTTCACAATCAATGCATACCAAATTCATTCATACAAAATGCAAGAAATTAAAAAAACAAAACAAACCCCACCCTTCAGCCAAATAGCATTAACATAACGACGATACTTGAGATACGTATAAAAACCTGGTACTGTCAATCAGTATTCACCATGTAAAGCAGACAAGTCTTTATCTCAGGGTTTCCATGCAAATTTTAAAAATTAGTTTTTAATCAAAATGCTACTCATACAGAAATATTATGTGACCTAAAATACTGGATTTACAATTCTCTCTGGAAAAATATCAGCTGAGATTATTAAACCCCTAACTTTTATTACAGTTCTTACATACTACTGCTATAATATTGCCCAAACATTGCTTTCTTCATCCCAGAGAAATTTTTGTTTCAATCATGCATTTCTTGACAGGCCAGCTCTACTATATATTTTTCAGAACTTTCCTTCCCTCAAACCTACTGCCATTTTCCATTTTCTTCAGGAACAGAAAACTAAACATCACATTCTGAATAAAGCCAAAAAAGACACGAAGCAACCAACCAACCAAAAAATAGTATTTCCAAAACAAACAAAACCAAAACAAAAATCATAGTCAACAGCACTTGAAATACCTGCAGAGGGTAAAGGCCTAGAGCCAGGAGACCTCTGTGTGGATGGATAACTTGGTGTCCTGATCCTAAGACCCTTTGAGACCACTGGATAGTAACAGGAACTAGAGGTCTGAGAATGCATGGGGCGATCTGGTGATGGTGGGCTTACAATTTCAGGTGTGTTTCTGCTGTCTTTGGATAGAGTTTCTGTTGTTGTATAAAAGAGAAACAACAATACAAGTCATTACTGAATCCTAAAAGCTATAATCTGATATATTGCTATCAGGTTTCACCTGGGGAATCAGGATATTTGTTAAATAAATACAAAGTCAAAGATTATTGCTTCCTTGCAATCGGATGTCTATTTTCTTTTCCCAAGAACATTTTCAAACACTTACAGCAAGAAATATAATTAGTGTAGGAATTACAACACACTTTCTGACAGCTTCATTTTTAATAGTACTTTGCCTTGGGACAATGACAGCATATTTAAAAAGTTCCAAGAACACTCATGACACTAATAACAATAGGCAAGTCTCCCACCACTAAACCACCCCTCTCTTGCTCTCTCCCACTTAGAAATTTACCTTGCTTCCTCTTCTCTTAACAGATCTGTGCCTCTCCTAATCAGGGACTAAATACTAGCCAGTCCTTGAGTACATTCAGCAAGATGAACACAAATTGTAGAGCAAGAGCCAAACGATTCTATTCTAGTCTTGTGCAACAGACTTGTAAATGAAGATTTTGCAGTGCTTAATATCTAGAATTTCAGTGACAACCAGATCTACAAATTACTAAATGACCTTGATACTGCCTACTCAAGAGACACTCCTCGTGCAACACCCATCACAGTTGCAATTAGCAAACAGAGGAATTACATGTCTAAGCAAGACAGTATCCTCAGTAAAGAACTCAAGGCTTTGAGCCCTAATCTCATTCTGGGTTAGCACAGCCAAAATACATAGCCTATTTGCACAGAGTGGGTTTTGGATAGTGAGGGGGCTTAATTGAAAGAGTAGTCTTTAGAGACTGCTGATGCACTAACAGATTCACGCTGTCACAAATGCCTAAAGATGATCTTTTCCTGTCTGTAATTAGAAATAAACAGAATAAACATGGAAATCAATATTTGAGAATATAGTAACCCTCAGCTTACACATTAAATTACTTTACATTTTAATAAACTTTAAACATCTTCCAAAGCCTTATTTTCTGGGAACTGAAAAGGATATGGTTTAGTGGTTTTTTGTTGTTGTTGTTGTTTTTTAATTTTGTTTTGTGTTTTTAAAACTCACCTATGGGTATGGAAAAAGCTGTTTGGTAACACAGAAGAAGCACAACACTACTATTCAACATGGTATCTAACAACCCACAAATTATATACCAACACTGACACTGGAATTAAGATTTAAAATTTTAGATCATCAGAAAAATCTCACATCTGTAGACTAGAAAGCACTACTACAGTAGTTTCTGTTTGGCTCCAGTTTTCTAAGTTAGCAGCACTGGAATCACGAAGTGGATTCTGCCTAAATCAGTTTTAAAAGACAGAAGGTCCTAGCTACTACCTGACTTTCTGGTAAGGATATACTATGGCAAAAATATGCAGAGAATATACCTTTAGAATGTCCTTGAAATATTACCTGTAAGGGGAACTGGGCTATGGGCAATTGTTCTGTTATCATCGTGTTCTACAGTGCTGTTGATATCAGGTTCTATGACTGGTGGTCGGCATTCCATGATCTTGCAGGTGTATACACAGCGTTTCCTGGCATCTGTTGTGCTCCAGTACACTCTGGAGCACCTAGAAGGTAATTCAAACATAAAATAATTTACTCAACAGTCAAATAAGCCTCAGCGTTTTTATTTTAAATTTCCAGTTTCTTGAAATTACATAGGATAAAGGTTTTCTATCATTAACATGCTGCACAGCTAGCTTAGTCAGAAGATTCCCGAACAGTTTATCAAAGTTACAGTAAATTTGTACACATGGTACTTCAGTGTCAGTTTGACTTCTAACAGTAAAAGACATCGTCATGAAACAGCATATACTCACTGATAACCGATGGGAAACAACTTATCTTCACAGTCTGAGAGGTCATTCAAAATTCCTAAACAGTCTATTGTCATCGAACCTAAGCAAAAAGAGGAACAGAAAAGCTCCATGAACAAGGTTCTAGCACCAATAAGTATGGAACAAGTATTCAGGGACTAGATCTTACCAATCATCATGTGGATGTTCTCTGGTTCCAAGCCACTAAGAAATTTTCTTCTCAAACTGATCCCTTCAAAATCCACAAAAACTCTCCTAAGAACTTCAAACCCATTCTCAGGAACCACCTGGAGCAAGAATCCACAAAACATCTCATTAACTTCAAAGGAACCACTGTAAATATGCTACACAGTCTGTCTTACTGGATCCTCAGTTTGGTCTTCAATATGGTTTTTGGACCACTACATAATACCACTTAACAAACTTCCTCATGCCAGTTATATCACTGACTTCTTTTTAATAGCACTGTGGTCAGGCCATCATTCATAAGGAACACGTTCAATATTAACTTTTAAAAAATGCTTATAGTTACAGGCTGTCCACACCTTCAGACAAAGCAATGTGTGGAAGAAGAATCTCACCTCTCCTTTGATCAAATCACGATGCCTCTGGCAGTAAACCTTCTTATCATCCAGAAAAACACAGTTCTTGGCTCGTGAGCACATGAAATGATAGTTACTTGTACAGGAGGTGAGGCAGCAGCCTACTGTGGCGCCTGACTTCTGGCAGAACTCACATCTCTACAAAAGCAAAAATAAAGGTAAAAATTAATTTATTCCAAAATCAGGCTACCATACTTATCAGTTGTTTTCTTCTGCAATGGTAGAATATGTATACTCACCAGCTGCTTTCCCCTGATCACAGCCATGTGCACATTTTTCAGAGAACCGTCATCATCTTCAAATACTTCTGCTGACCATAAAGCACAGTTCACATGTGTCCATTCGTTTTGGCCAATATAGAGAAGACGTCCAGCATCCTAAGAAATGATGGGAGGAAACCTTTTTTTTCCCCCCCTCAAACGAGACACAACAATGCACAAAAAGCCTAGTAGGTTTCAACTGCACTGGATTTAAACTCTTCCCAAAAGAAAGTTTAACAAGCCAGCATTACTTTCAGAGTTTAAAAGATAAATGTTAACAAGGCAGAGAAGACTACACTATATAAACAGCAACATTAGGAAGCAAAAAAATTCTCTTTTTACAGAAATATGTCAAGAGGCTTAAGTGTAAGAAATGTACACTGTTCACATAAATGTGTTGATGTTACTTGATGAATTTCTTAATGGCATGCCTGAATTTAATGCCACACTACTTTCTAACCAGAACGAGAGGCAGCTAGAGTTTATTTTTATTTCAAAAAATACATACCAAGATATCAAACAAACAAGCAAATGAAAAAAAAACAAAACAAAAAAACACCCCACTACCCCTCAGAATCAAGTATCCAGCCTATTCACAGTACCGAAGTCTGTAGTACTGCTTAAGTCAGCTACCATCAAAATGGGCATGCGCCAGATACTTACGTTAGCACTATCATCACCATACTTCAGGCACAATGCACACTGCCTGTTGTCTTCTACATCTGGAGGTGGATTAAGCTCAGGACTATCTTCTCTGCTTCTGTCAGAACCTTATAGTTAAAAGAGAGAATGATTTTTATTCTTGAAGGTCAGGAAGGCCAAAACTTGAAAAAATTGTCAGTAAGTGATCAGGGCAGAAGAGTTGAACAGCAGCCTGACATTTCAACAACCAGCCTGTAAACCAAAGGAAAGCATGCATCTGCCTCTACACAGCCCTTGTTCTGGGGGAAGAGAGGCAGGTGAAAATGTATTTCTGGGCCCAAGCTAATTAGTTCAAGAATATATCAATATGTATCAGCCTCTGAATGATTTCAAGTCACACAGGTCTCCAGAATTCTTCAATCACATACAGAACTAATACCACCCTCTCTTTACTACTAAAGGGTTTGAAGTGAAGCACTCTGGGTTTGGGGCTAACAGTGCTGCAATCTATTTTCTTACTAGAGATAGGTGGTGTAGGAGGATGTAGAGGAGTCGGTGAATCTGGTTCTCCGGGCCCTTTGGGTTTTGGAGCTGGAATGATTTTCTTCATCAGAGGGGGTTGTTCAGTGCGGTTGTTCTCTTCACGCTCCTGCCACTGAGCATAATTATGGTCAAGCGAAGGAGGCAGCACTGCATTCGGCAACATACCACTGCTGAAAATGCAGTAAGGAGTCAGTTGTCAGACCTGGCTACACCAGATGACCTTGTGCACTGTATACTAGCACTACTGACATTCAACATACAGTAACAACTCATTTAATTACTTACAGTCCACACATGCTCAACAAAGGCTATGACCAGGCACTTAAATTTTAAGGTTTGTGATACAGCTGTCTGTTTCTTTTGAGGCTAACAGATGCAGGAGGGTCACACCAGATGACGGTAAGGAGGAAAAGGGGGAAGGAAGGACAGGACTGACAAGCCAACACACAATATACTTAGTTCTAAATAATGCTTTTGGTTTCTCTGCTTCAGAACAGTGAAGTGTATACAAAACCTGGGAATGTGATTACTGTTTTACTTCTTAACAATGACAACAACAACGTCATAAAAAAACCCAACCCCACAGACAGGCTTCTCTTGATGATTTTTGCTTGGACAGCTGGCAAACCACAGGGTGTCACAGTCAGACACAGAACAATTACTTACTTGCTTGTTACTTTATTTGGCTCCCAAAATCTGGACTTTTTTACACTGAACCATGGAAAAACACGTTCCATTTGCTGAAAGAAAACAACATTCCATCAGAAATGTTAAACAACGTACCTAAAAATTAAAGAAATTCAGTCAAGATCTACTGTAAATGCACAACTGGTAAGATTTCATTAACACCGACAACTCTGACAAGGTTATTATTTTGTTCTTGTAAATATCCATGATGGATCCTTTGAATTCCAACAGCTACAAACAGTGGTATAATACAAAGCAGATTTCAAAATAACTGTAGTCCTGCTCACCCGAATAAAGAAGGACTTGACCATGCTATTGGCTTTTTTAACTTCTGGCTGCCCTCCATCAGAATTAATGGCTGCTTGAATTATCTTCACAATATCATCACTAAAATCCAACTGCAAGAAAGCCACAAAATTTTGTATCAGCAGGATTGTCTTCCGTACAGCTACTTCATCCATTAACTTTTAAGGCATCAAATGAACTTCCAGATGACTAGAAGACTGGACCAGAACATTGATTTCGGCAGAAAAAGAATTTGGCTGTAAAGAAGCAAGCAGCTCTGTGCATTTGCAAACCGGCTGGCAGAATTGCTACACAAAACAATCCATAATTTTTCACTTCTTTCTTCAACCAGGAGTTGTCTGCTGACAGATTTTATATCAACTACACTAGCTACCTCACAAGGATTTGGCCAAGATCTAGCAACAGCACGTTTGCAATGGGACTTTTCAACATACATTCCTCCTCAAGATTACAGGCTCTGTAGGAGGAAGAGGGGGAAGAAAAATAAAATAAAAATTAAAAAAAAAAGGCTACAAAGAAAACTGATCTGGTCAACATCAGCATTTTATATAAATGACCCCTGAAGAGATCACCCCTGCAAATATGAATTAATTTGTTTCCAGAAAACCGAATACTATCAGTGATATTTGGTTAGGCTTTTTGCTATAATCTGCACATAAAGGATGACCTATCCTGTTTCCATGAACATAAGTGACCAAGAGCAAAAGCAGTTTAACCAAGTATCATTGCTGGTTAAAGAGAGGCATACAACAGTGTAAATTACATGTCTTTGGGCCAACATTAACATGAGTGCCAGCCAGAATTATTTTTAGCAGTACATTAACCTGTTTCCTTGTTCATAAAGAAAAGGCTTAAGCACGCTCAGTTATAAATACCACCAGTCATAAAGCAGTTCATAGGACCTATTATTAGAACGGAGCACTAGAACTCCGACATACCACAGAAGTATAACCTCCTTGATCCATTTTTCTTTTTACTCCTTCCAGATCCAGAGGTTGCTGCTCCTCCTGTTTGCTGACTTCTGTTAGGACAGGAGGATCGGGACCTTCAGGAGAGCTTCTGGATGGGATACTCTCTTCTGTCTCAGGATTTAAGTCAGGTGGTTTTGCTGCCTGTTAACATCAGCAAGCAGACAGACAGACATTGGCTATTTAAGCATGGCTGCTGCACATTCAGAGGCACAGAGATTCTCATTAACATGAAACGGGAGATTCAAGTTCTGAATTCCCATCCAAAACACAGGGACAAAAATGAAAAGATCTTAACCAGCTTTCTGCTGCTGACCTGTAAGGCACACAGCAGGGCAGTAATCAGCTATAAGGATCAAACTCATTTTTCAGAAGTCCTATTTCTGAATATGTATTTCAAGACTAATATCCTGTTCTGTCAAAAAGGCACTTTCACCATCACGGGCCTAAGTTCCCCCATTCCTTGGGGGAATAACATTCCATAACTTTACCACCCTATTTTTTCTTTTATCCTCAAAAGTCATAATCACAGATACCCACTTCTATGTTTCCATAGGAATGAACAAAAAATAAAAACAAAACAACACAACAAACAAACATACATGTACTGTGATTTAAGTACAATAAACTTTTGCAGCATGATGCACAGCAATACCAGAATTCAATCAAATGCCAGGCAACACTTTAGGCCAGACTATATGAACAGGAAATGAGGCTTCAGCTTACCTGTCTATAACGCAGCAAGTGGCTAGTAGTTCTAGAATTCAACAGGGCTGTTAAAACCTGTTTTAACGAAACCTGCAGCTCTTTTTCCAGTGCAAGACGCCATTCTGCAGGATGCTGTTCCGTACAGTTAATGCAGGTGTATGCTACACTCTCAGGCAAGTTAGAGAGTATCTCATACATTTCATCTGGAGACAAAAAAGAGAAAATAATAATCTGAACTACTTTACTGAAGGACAGATATGGGGAAAAAGCCCTACTCTGTATACCACACTTACTGTTTAAATCGAACACCCTTCACGTAACAAAAGCATCTTGTGCAACTCATCGAGTGATACTGCATTTGAAGCAAGTCCTAAGCTTTCAGGATGTCACTGACATTAGTCCACTCTATAGGTATTATTCAAGCAGATCACAACAGGTGAGGGTGTTAATGCAACACTCAAGGAGAAAGGTCTAAAATTGGATTGGTTTGGTCTATTTGCTGTCCCAAGTACTTAAGGGCTGAGGAGATAAGAATTTGCCTTACCAGAAAGGTTTTCACATTTGGAGTGGACCCAGCGGTCACATTTCCCACACTGCATCATCTTACTCTCATAGTCATCATCATCATAGCATTTGTCACAGAGAGGACAAAAATTTCCTGCAAACAAGACACAATTTTATTGGAAGTTCAACTATCACACACCCCTTAAAGGCTAGATGGTTACTTACTAGTGTGCTAAGAAAGCTTCTCTCTGAAACCAATACAATTACATCTACTTTTACAACACCGAAATCAGTGGCCACAAAAATAACCTGCCTGAAAGACTGGTTACCCATTTTTCTGAGGGTTGTGGTGAGACTAATAAAATACTATATGAATTGGCTTTACAGAGTAGAATGAAAATGCCAAAGATGACATACAGGCAAGAAATTAAGTGGAATAGTCAAGATTTTCTACCCTGAGATTTTTCTCCAGAGTGCCCCCTCCTAGATTCACAGGCCTTATGTACAGTAACTAACACAAGAAGGAACAATCGCTTTAAAATAGGAAATTTGCTGCTTTTAAGTCAGGAGACCTTTAAAATACCTTTTTCCTCAAGTGCTGCCTGAAACCATGGATCAACGGGTCTGTAATAATTGCTTTATATGATATAGTGCTTAATTCTGGAAGCCTCAAACTTTCATAGTAAAACAGTAGTGACTTTTGTTATGCACTGTAAAACCTGTGAACATAGCTTTCCTACACAAACTATTACATATGCTCCAATTCTTGGCCTCAACACTAGGTTTCACTCCTATTTGTACCAGCGACAAGCTCACCAGCCCCAGGCTCTCATTTCAATCTACACTGACACTGTCTCATTAGAAACACAACATCTGAAAAGGTACCTGCTGTAAACAATTACAACTTTACGTACCTTTAGCAAAGAGTTTGGCACAATCATGACACAGTGAAAAGTCATGAGACCACTGTGCATCCCACCCTTTGCCTGGTGTTGTTGATCCACAGCTCTTGCAGCGAACACATTTGGTACATATCTGGAAGAGGGATGTTTTGGGCAAGAGTTATTTGCTTTTATCCAATGGTTTCTATTCTTTTGTACTAATGATATACTTCACAGTTTTATTATTTAATGAGTGCCGAAAGCTTATACAACAGAACAAGAAGTTTCAAATAACAGAATTTCCACTATAAAGAGAAGAGCTCCCTCCCTTTATGATAAGATGGTGCTGATGCAAAAAGAGGAGGAAAAAAAACCAAAACGGTACAGTTGTTCTGTGCTTCATATTTGCACTTAAGAAAACATCAACTTTACGTTCACATAAGAAAGTGTACGTAGTCATGACATTTCTTCTGACCTAAACCATGAAGTCTTATTTTATCAGTTTTCCAACTCTGAATACAACGTAGTAGAAAACACTTGAAAACTATTAGCACCAAATACACTATAGGCAAAGCTTTTGCACTTGTTTAGAACAAAAACTTGAAAGACACAAAGTAGGGCATTGATCCAAACTGTCTCTCAATACCACTATCAACTGGTAAGTCTGTTAACAAAGTAAATGTTTCCATTCTGAAGAGCTTCCTACATGTTCTGTGACTATGATCAGAAGAATTACTGCAACTAAAAAAGGTGTAATCCCTTTAAATTCCTACTTGTTCAAAACCCAACTGCTTTACCAACAACCCACTTCAGTGAGAAGCCTATTCCCAAACGTATCTTCCAATGCAACAGGCATCCTTCCTTAAACTGATAAGCCAGCGCACTGGAGCAAGTCAACTGCAGCGCTTTGGCCCATAGCGTTATGATCAATCGACAAGTGAATTGTCCAAAATAGAAATCTCGAAAAACCTTACCCAAACTTTCTTTTTCTTGGTGGGTTTTGTTGGGTAGTTTGGGCCCAGGCACTCAGGGTGATAGCTGTTTCGGCACTTGTTACACTCCAGCAGCTGCTACAAGAATAATGGGAAAAAGTATCGGAACAGAAGTCCTAGAAAGGATGCAAAATCCTGGACATTTTCATTTCACGTCAGATCAGGGCAACAGCAAAAGTTGCAACTAGATGACATGAGATAAATTTACAACTGCACACAGCAGTCTGCACTCCACTGCCTTCTGTCTCGGTTACCAGCTGAGGGTTAGAGCAAGAAGAGCTCTGGGAGCAGCACAGAAAAGGCTGGCAGGGTTGCCCGGAGGTTGGGGGTACCTTGGTGGCCTGGTGCTGTCTCCCACACACGTGGCAGAACTTGCAGCGACGGCAGCACCAGTTTTCCAGCTGGTCCTCCAGGGGCCGCTCGCTCTCCTCTAAGCAGAACTTGTGGAAAGGCTCACAACAGACCTGACAATACACAAACTGCAAGGGGGAGAGGGAGGTTTTAGCAAGTCAAAAGCTTTTCTGAATTCCCAAACAAGCCCACTTGCACTCCAAACTACTTTGAATTCTGCTTTACAGCTGATAGTATAAGAATATCTATTAGTATATTTTATGTGGGAAATTAAGTGTGTACTTCAGATAACCTAAATACATGCCTGTCTACCCAGCTAGCAGCAAACAGAAGTCTGGTACCTTTTATCTACGTGTTCTGAGTATTGGTAAAGGCCTATAGGCCTCTTCAGGATTTCCCTCCCTCGCTGTAACACAAGACAACCACACCTGAAAAAACATTTAGCGGAGAAGGAAGGGACATGCAGAGCAAAGAGAAATCTTTCCCTCTGTTTAGCCTATATGGCCCATTGGAAAGCTCTAAGTACCCTCTACAAAGCTGGACATACTAGAAGAAGAATAGTCCTTAGGGCACAAACACTGCAGGCTCAAACAGGACAGAAGAATTGTTTGTTCACTTGAGCAACCTGGCTGAGAAGGGGATGGCTCCACGTGCCACTGGACCTTCATAATCCTCAAGTGCATTGATGTTCACATGAAGAACTTAACCCCATTTTCCTTGAGTATTTTTCACTATTCATAATCAAGCCTTTTCTAGAGTGCTAGCATCACCTTCCCAGGACAGCTGGTCTGAAAACTTTGAGAAGATGCCCATCTTTTCCTGGAAATGCATGTAACAAAACTTAACCCCAAATTCAGCTGTTTATACAGCACCAGAACCTTGCCAGTCACATTTCAGTAATGGTCTGCAACTCTGAGTAGACAGAGACATACTTGGGAAAATCAACGCTGCCTAACACCATTTCAACAAAATTATTGAGCAGCCTTTCTTATTTCAAGTTCACAGAAAGCAAAGCCACTGCTTTACTTCAGGTGTGGGATTCCAAATTATACTTAAGAAGAGATGCCATTCTTTATGTCTAATAGAGTTCACTTCTAAACTAAGCACCACAGAAGTTCTCAAAGTCAATTTAAATACCTTCCATTTTAGTATCTTTGGACAGAGTTTAGCAAGGACAGATTTACAGGTATTATTTTAATTTCTTCTGGTTTATGGTCTTTATATATATATATATATATATATATACATATATATAAAGATATATATATTTATATTTATATCTTTATATATATATAATTATTATTATTTTTTGGTAACAATGTGGTGCTGTAACTAAGTCATCAACAGCAGAACACAATGCTTTACCTCCACATGTCCACTGCTGGCACAGAGAAAACACACCACCCTGGGAGTAATAGGTACCGAGGTCACGATGCCTAACCCACCCATCTCCCAAACATTCTCCACTTCACAGTCCTCCTGAAAGTACAAAAGGATACATCACCATGCAGAATAAGGAAATACAACATCAGTATAAAGTGCTCACATTGCTGTGTTACACATTCTGTTTCTCTAATTAGTTGTTCTAAATCAAAAATTATTTTAACTTCTACCTTGGTTACTTTATAGTGTATATTGCAATAGTCACAACTCAGTGCTTTTCTTCCAAGAGAGCTCAATAATATACTAACCTTCCCTCTACAGAAAGCAAGCCTAAAAAACATGACAGAGTTTTTCACAATTGCACAATTATTACTAAAAATAAAATTTCAGAATAATTATACTTTATTAAAACTTTATATTTGTATAAAACACTTATGAGATCTCACTATAATCTCCAGTATTAACACTTATAGATGGACTGAAAAAATATTAGGAAAATATTAATTTTTATTATTTGAACACCGTTGTTAAAAAAAAAAAAATACATGATTTACCAGTTTAAAACCCCAGATATACCCAAAATATTGTGAATTACAAATTACTAACATTTTCCCCAAATCTTGTTGACTCAAGTTGAGGTAAGGTTTTATAGTTCCATCTTAATGGAATAATTCTTCATAAACCTCAAATTCTTGCTCATCCTCACATTGAGGGTTAAGGTTTAAAGCTTTAAGTGTCTCTTCATCCAGTACTCTAATTATAAGGGAAAAAAAGGCATAACAAACTTCTAAAAATCAACCAAGTCAGGAAGGTTCCTATTTACAATTCTCTCTAAATGGGATCAGACACACAAACTTAGAAGTCACTGTCAGCATTCTTCAGGGACTCTACTTCCAATGTTTAGAGTCAGTTAATATTCAAATACTTAAAACATTTTGTCCTCTACCTTGAAATCCACCCGGATTCTGTGGACTCCATCTGTAGGTGGCTTTTGCTTGGAACTGCTCCCATTAGTCAGAGTACTGAGCAAATTCAGCGTGCTGCTTTCTGGCTTGCTTATAGGAGGGGGCTTTTCCTAGTCAAGTAAAGGAGCCTGCATTAATCCCAACCCCAAACATTAAAACTTAAACAGTAATTATACTAAACAGCGTGCATAATTCATGTACAAAAAAACAAAAACAAACAAACAAAAAAAACCATCACAGAATTAACAAGTGTGTAAAAGTTGTAAGAAAGTAACCATTTTGCAATCAGTTTTAAGAGCATTCCACACACAATTGGATTTCTAATTCAATTTGCTGCATTTTCCCCTAGCATCATGTTATTCTCTCTATTATCAGAGTGCTGTTTTTTTACTTTGCTGCAGTGGAGCAACTGTGGGTGTACATTTCTCTCTCAGATTTACATATATGAATCAATTTTTTCATGAAGTTGTTTCTAAGTTTTTTTTTTTTTTTTAAATGGACAACCTAGCCTTCACTCCACAACATACAAGTCTTAGAACAAATTAAGACCTAAGCTGAATCACAGACATATGACAGGTAATTCGGTATCCACATACTGGCACAAGGTAAAGCCTAACATCCGTAAGACTTGCTCAAATCACAAGAAGCTATGTGTTTCTCCTTGACATGACTGAAAATGTCTTCCTTTTTAAATACCATGAAAGATCATGAGTAGCATTAGGAATCATGTTAGATCAGTCTTAAATAAGCATTCCAAGGAAAAGTGGCAGAACTGAATTCCTATAGACATTTTAAGTACAAAAAGTCTGCAAAGGGGTTAAGTAATGCAGTTTTACTTTCTAGATAGAAGATTTAGGTTCTCAAAATTTATTGACTGTGTACAAAAAACAGTATTCACCTTTTCTTTTGGTTTCTGTTTCACAGGGAAAGTTGGACGGGGAGCAATTTTTTTCTGTTTGTTTTGTTCTGTGCCTAGGAAGGGGGGAAAAATTATGAGTATTTCAAGTAACTAACAGCAACCTGTAGAGAAGAAAAGGGAAAAAGTCAGCTGTGTAATGAGAGATGAATTTTAGACTGGAATTTTTCCATCATCTTTTGTGGTCACCAACTATGACTGGGCAGTCTCTGCAAGGCGTGGCCAGTCGAACTTGCTCTGCCAAAAGTCTGAAGTGTTCCAGGTGTAAAGCAACAGAAGTCCTGGAGCTGCCTTTTTGTTCAGTGTCCATGCTGTTCTGTACTACGTGCAATAGCAGATTATGTTTTTGTAATAAAAGATTACATTCTTGTTGTTTCACATTCAGACTGTGAACAGTCAGTAAACTTAATAGTATTGAAAATATACTTCAAGGTTGCCAAGACTAAATGACTAAAATCACATTAAAGGTCGTCATCTTTCTTCCCATCCCAATATATAGTGTAGTTCAATAAAAGGAAGCCAGTTCTAAGCAAAATTCCCAAAATAATTTGCTTTAATTTCACCAGATCATAAAGCATTTATCAGTTTTAAAATCCAACAGATTTTAGCAGTATTAATACTGTTACTTAACATGACTCAGACATATTGAAGATAAACAGTCCCATTTACCTATTTCTGGCTGTGAAGTCTGCTTTTTCTTAGGCTCAGAAGTGGTAAGTTTAGGTGCTTCTTTTTTCAAAGGTCCTGAGCTTGGTGGCTGAGGAGGGAGCTGTACTGGCTGGGATGTCTGTTTGCCAGTCTTTCTGGCACCAGAGGCAGGGACCTGTTTGGGCTCCAACAGGGGAACAGAGGAATTCCCATCCTCATGCTTCTCCTCAACTGGCTTACGAGCAGGTTCACTGCTCTTCTTTATGGCATTGTCTTCTCTTGATAAAATAGTTGGAGGAGTTTGTTTCTGTCCAGAGTCCAATTGGTTCTTTCCAGAATGGCTTTCTTTCTTTTCATTCGTCTTGGATTTCTTCTCTTTCTTTTTTGCAGCTAGGAAGAAAAAGCATCAATAAATTAACACAGATAAAACTGTGCAACTTCAAATGATTCATTACACTTTTAAAATCAGGAAACAGACATTTTGTTGTCAGAATTTTGTCATTCCATTGAACGAAAGAAAAACCTGTACTCATCAAAAAAAATTGTCAGTAAAATTAATGCACTTATATTGCAACCTGTGTTCTGATACTTTGGGCCTCTATTCTGACAGACAAGTAAGCAAAGTACTTATGTGGTAAAGCAGATTCACAGCTTAACTGCACAAAAGAGAAAACAGACTTTGCATGGCAAAGTTTAGGGAATTCAAGACAGCCACCTGGCCACTGTCACACTAACATGCAGACCTCCAGAGGTCCAGTACCAGGATGCAGGGATTTAACAAAATACATATGATGGTTCACTTAAGCCTGATGTCAGAGACAAGTAAGTGCCAAGAGATTTATCAGTCCCCATGTCATTCAGGAAGAGAAACCTCTGAGAATTGGTTCACCTGAAGTGGCGAGGAGAGACTGATCAGCTATCAGCAGCAGTTCCCTACAAAAGGGAGGAGAAACTACAAGTCTAGTGCTGAAAAAGACAGTCACTGTCACAGATTATAGATGCTGGCCGTACTCGTATCTCTCCTACAACTTTCATGTGACATCAGCAGAACGGTCAGGTTACCTGTTGCCATTTAGTTTCAGAATAACCTTTTATAGATCAGTGTAGTTGCAATGACAGCATAAAGAGCAAAATTTAAGGTATGAAAATTTCTTTCTTGTCCTACACTTGAGCCAAACCTTTCAACCAACTTACCTTTAGCTTGCTTCTGGAGATATGCTTTTGAAGGCATCCACTGTAGATTCTGACATTTCCTCATTCTACAAAGAAAGAACACGTATAATCAGAAATCAGAAATAAAATGCAGACATTAAGAGGGCATTTTGTAAATACTCAACATGAAAAATTTAAAAAAAAAAAAAAAAAAAAAGAAAAGCCATCATCAACACACCCACTAACTTTCTCCAAATTATTTTTTTTTTCTTTTTTCTTTTTCCTTCTTCTGAGATATTTAAAAGATTTTAATCTTACTTTCCTGTGTTTTCCTTTTTGTTTTCTGCACTCTCAACACAATTTTGAGGTTAATAAGGCTGCTTATGTAATAACGTTGCTTCACTGGTAAATTCCTCCCTCAATTCCATTTCTTAGATACTGGCATTTGAGTAATATCAGGATACTTCCAAGAGCTCTAAAACCACATCAAACTCTCTCAACCGTAGGTTTTATGTAATCCACACTGAGGCCATTTCAGACAAAAAAAATAGTTACTCTGCTTATATAGAGTAGGATCGGATTAGGTGTGACCAAGTATTTTTCTTATGTTTAACATATGATGTCTTCTATTTGTTGGGCTATAGAATTTGTTTCTGCCTTCATTCTTGTAGCAGGGCCCATGGTCTTGAAACTTAGCCCAAGGCCTGGGCAACGCTGCTAAGAGTGAGACTACTTACAGATTGTAGTCTGCAGAGGGTTATCACGCAGATGAGCGCTACACAGCAATTCTCAGAGCTAAGCTTTATAAATAGCTTTCATATCACAACAGTCTTTCTTGATGCCACTTCACTTGCTGCCTTTTGAGACAGATTATCTAGTATTGTAAAATCAATTTAATACAGCAATTAAAAAAAGCAAAAGGTTCAGACTAAGTGATATGCATAAAAAAATGATAGGAAAATCAAGGAAGAGTGTTATTTCTTAACGACATCCAGAAACATTTTTGTTATATGAAGTGTATATACACAAGATAAACATTACTGGGAAAACAGAAGCTCTTCATAAATTCCTTCTGGTAGAACAATAGGAAAAAAATATATGTATATATTGCCTTTCTTGAAATAACCCATACCGCCTAATGAAAGCCACTGGTCTCATTCCAGATGGTTTTCAGCGCTATGTCAGTTTCATCAAACTGGGGAGAATAAATTAGAAGCGAGCTTCAGAAAAAGAGCTCATAAAAAGCACACCTTCATTCAGGATCTACACTCCTAAATTAAATTGTTTTTAATCCCCTACTGTGATCCAGCCTCAGCCCAAGCCAAATTCATTCAAAGCCTGCACTACAGGGTTAAGTCTGTTGTTTCCTACCCCAGAGCACGTGTGTGCTTATCCTACTCTGCATAGGGATTATCTGAACAATTTCTCACACACACAAACTTACTTGCAGCACTGCTTCTTTATATTACGCCCACCAAACTTGGGTTTGTCCAGACAGTTAGTACAGACACCACAGTCCTCTGGAACCTGGCAGCCTGAACACTGCCCACAGCGCCTTGAGCGTCGGCCCTTCTTCACTGGAGGTTCTTGCTGTGCCTTGTTTCTTGTTACTGGCTTAATTGGTTTGATAGGTGGAGCAAGAGGTTCCGCCTCTTCTGAGCCAGCTATTGATGACTTATCTATCAAAAAAAATTCCTACGTGAATTCACTGAAGTCAAATAATGTTTCAGAAGCATCTAATGAGCTAATGGAATTTATTCTATTAAACGTAAATTCATCTGCAGAGCCACACAAGGTATGTGTGTGTACATATCATGTATACATTATGTAGACATACATATGTATGTATACACACACACACCCCTCAACAGACCTAATGTGTAGCGCATAACAATTTTTTAAAAATTAAGAGTGGTTAAAAGGATTAACCCTGTTTGAGTGGAATTTTAACAGAAAGCCCAGATCTATTTAATATACTATCCCTTGTTTCTTGCTTGAAGTCCTCATTTTTACAGGTTCAGATATATCCATATTTATTATAGATGTAAAGATGCCACTAACCCAAGTAGTTAACAAAAGCAGACTTTCTGTGAATCCACAAATGAAAACTAAAAGTCATAACCTACCATCATTCCCCATGGAAGACAGTATCTTCTCTCGTTCTTCCCACGGTAAGGCACTCAGAGTGGGCATGTCATCAGGAAACACCGCTCGCTTACGGCCCAGTGCAACTGCTGCTCTCCTGCAAACATGTTTTATTCGTGGTCCTCGGACTGACGTTTCTGACGAATCACTCTCTTGTCCCTAGATGTCAGAATATGAAAGGAGACAGTATTCCTAAGAAGGGTACAAAAATGAGACTGGGACATATGCAATGGAAACTTCCAAATAACCTAAAAAGAGTTAAATTATACGTCAGCTTGCATTTTGTAAGGGTCAGGACAAAAAAAAAAGACCATCGTCCTTCTAAGCCTCGGATATCCAAGAGAAGATAAACTCAAAAGAACAAGAAGTTTTACTCATTTGGAATTACAAGGTAAGTTTCTACTTGTTACTGGAAAGTGAACTCACTCATGAAGTCATATGTTACTAAGGCA
The DNA here is from genome assembly GCA_013399115.1 of Anseranas semipalmata. Lineage (NCBI taxonomy): Eukaryota > Metazoa > Chordata > Aves > Anseriformes > Anseranatidae > Anseranas > Anseranas semipalmata. Next base: position 314,864 of record VXAA01000760.1, read on the forward strand.
CTGACATCAGAAATTCAGAGTTGACTAGAATTAGGATAAACAGACTAACATTGGGTATTAATTGGTCTGGTAGAAGACAGAGGTAAATCAGGCTGTTTGATAGCTTTGTAGCTGCTAGCCTTTAAGATGAGGGGATTGTGCTTACTGAGGTGCTAAAAGAAATGTAGTGTTTTAGTGCAATTTTCCACATTTTCAGCATAAGATTCTGATGTATTTCCTAATGAAAGAACTCCCCCCCAAAAACAATTAATTGCAAGGGCTTAGGCTTCTTAGTGTAAACATGCCAGGCATACAGAAGCATGCAATTATTCTTTCCAGGGACAAGCGCTTCAGAATTCTCTATTTAAAATATACTCTAGTGATTTTTAACAATAACATTATCCAGGAAAGTAAAAAAAGAAAATACTCTCTGAAAGTGTATTTCTATCATAAAGCACCTACCTTTTTGATAGCTAAAAAGGACTGCAGAAAAGGGTGGTTTTGGGGTGGTTGAAAAGGGAGAGGGAAGAGAAGAAAGCAGTAGGATGCAGTCCAAGCAGTCCTCCAATCAGATGCAAAATCCAATGGATTTTACTCCCTCCCATAATAACAGATCAGATCATCATAAGGTAAAGTTAAAAGAGAAAGAAACCAAGATCAACTCATCTTTAGAAAGACTACTGCAGTTTGCTAGAACCGTGCTTTTAAAAATATGTATTACCCTTGATGTTCACTTTGCTTAGATTTATACAGAGAAACCTAATAACCAGTTCCACTGTACTGTTCTCTAAGAACGCATGAAGCTCCCCCTTGAGCTGACTATACAGCAGCTTTCTCTCCCCCTCAACTTCTGCCCATGCCTTCTCATTTTTGGATCATTTACCATCTGTTGCACTAACGGCTACTTAGCTTGGCATGTTAATCCTTCACATTCAGGATATGAAAGCGACTTGTGATTTTCAGTGCAAATTCAAAATAAGACGCGCTCTAGCAAAAAAAAAAAAAATTGGAAAAAAAATACCTGTGCTTTTGGCTGATCTGCTTGTTTGAGGGACTTGCTCTTCTCAATCTTGTACAGCTGGGCTTTTGCTTTTTTCAGAAGACTGGCTACCCTTTTGTCAGTCATTGGCAGTTTGTCTGCTTGAGCCAACATAGAGCTGATGGAGGAAGCGGAATGTTTGACAGTGCTTGACGAAGGAGTAGAGAGACGGAGAGCTTTTTCCTTCTCCAAAGATGGCACAGTGGGGCTGAGGTCCAGATCTGATTTGTCTAACCCCCCTCTACCTTTCTTAGATGTTTTGGTTTTGATGGCTGTTGTGTCTACTAGAGCAGCAGTGGAAACATCTGCCACAGGATCTATTCCTGTAGACTTCCTCCGCCCAGCAGTTTTTTTTGTGGAAGATGATGCTGCAACATCTTCACTGACAACTTTTTCTTTGGGCATTTTACCTACAGGAAACAAAGCAGAGCTACTCTGAATTTCTGACCCTTTTCTCCTTTTCTCTTTCCTTGACTCCCGTTTGTTCTCCTTCTCTCTCTCTGTCTTTCTCTCTGCTCTTGTCCTTCTCCACGCTTTTATCAGCATCTTTATCTTTGGACAGTTCCTCTGTTGCCCTGTCTTTGTTTCTGCCTCTTTCTGTCTGGGGACTTGGTGTGAACCAAGGAAAGAGAGGAGTAGGACTACTAGATGAGAAAGGCTCTGCTGGAGTGCTGGTCTGCTTCCTTTGTCTCTGGCTTCTTTCTGCTGATTCCCCAGACTGTGTTAGGGAATGGGAAGGAAAAGTAAAAGTTGAATTTAAGGCACTAGTGGCAAGAGAACTAACAGAAATGCTAGTTAATGAGGAAGAGACAGAAGACTGTGGGGTGAGAGCTGTCAGGTCAGAGGTACTAAGTCTCCCACTTCTTGTCCTCATGGAGTGCGAAGGAGATCTGGGTTCTGATCGGATAGGGCTAAACACTTTTCTCTTTCGTTTCCTAGAAGAGACACCTGTTGCAGAAGTTCCTGTAGTGGTTCGACCAACCGATGAGGGCAAAGTTACAGATTCAAAGATTCTGGAGTGGGCCTCGCTTGGAGTGAATCTCGGAGCTCTCAACAGAGGACTTCTCTTGTGCATATCAAATCTTGTTCCAGAATGAAGAGAAAACAGACGTGCTGGAGCTGTAGCACCTGGTGTTGAGAAGCCAGATGCAAAGCCAACATCCTCTGGTGTTAGTGGTGGGGGTCTAAAGTTATCAAATATCGGTTTGCGAATAAGACCCTCTTTGGCATATTTGGCTGATGAGAAGTACTGTGGTTCTGACCTGGAATGCTTTAGAGAGGTCCACCTAAACGTCGGCTCTCGCAGAATTGATTTCCGTTTCTCTTGCATTGGTGCAGCAGAAGTAGGAAGAAAGGGTGAGGCTAAGGGTATGGTAGGAGGCATAAGCCAAGGAGTATGGTCTGAGATGCTGGAGGCAGGTTGTAGGGGTGGGGGAGGAGTGAGCAGAGGGGGAGGAGGAGAGGAGGAGGACTGCTGCTGTGGCACACTTGGCAAGGCTGACAGTTTTTTAGCAGTCCTCTGGCCAAAACTTCTTTCTGTTACTGAAAACCTTCTGTTTCTCCTATCACTGTTATCATTCTCAGGGGACTGAGAAACAGGCAGAGGTGTGTGAACTTCTGGAGTATTACTTCGTTCCTCAGAAAGCGTCTGCATCTCCTCAGAAGCCTGAGAGTCTGTAGATGTATCAACGCTAGGGCTACTGGACCGCGAGGAGTCTGAAGACATCTGAGATGAATGCTGAGAAGCAGCACTGGATTTTTCACTGGATCCACAAGACGTAGCGCTGAACCTGCTGTTTGGTGTGGATTCTAGTCTGGATATTTTAATAGGAGGGTCATAGTCTTCATCTTCAATGAACCGTTTGGGTGTTTTAATAATCCGTGAAGAGATAGCACTTACGACTGGCATAATGAACTGTCGGATATTTTTAAGCTGGGTTCTCCCCTTTCGGCCCTGCAGTTTGGCTGCTTCTTTCTCAATCTTTTTTTGTGCCCCCTTCTTTGCCCTCTGTAAGAGTTGCTTAGCAATTGTTGCATCTGTCCTTTTTGTAGAAGGTATAATCCTAACAGGCTTAATCCTGCGTGGACTTTGTCTGACAGCAGTCTTTTCTTCTTTTGTAAGAGGTGGTGTGCCATCCTTTTCTTTACGTATCCTTTGGGGTTTCTCCAGCTGTGAATTTATGACTAAGGTTGAGGAAGTCTTTAAACGTTCAGAAGACGGTGGCCTCCCTCTCCTGCGCACAATCTGAAGTTTTGCCCCAGGTTTAAATTTAGATTTTAGTGGGGAGAGTTTACTAGTTCTTAATTTCTTAATTTTAGTTGCTTGCTGAAATGTAGTGGATGGTGACCTTTTGATTTTTTTCAGACTCTCTTTTTCTTCTTTGCTTCCCTTCTGAATATCTGATGTGCCCTTTACTTGTGACAATTTGAACTTCACACTAGTAAGTGTTGGAGGTCTTCCTCGTCTTTTTTCCCCACTTTTCAATTCCTTCTTCTTTACTTTCTCCATGGATGTGGTTTCAGACTTGCTTGAAGGGGAACACACTGATGAAGAGTCTGATAGTACAGCTGAACTTCGGTCAGAACTGCTCCGGGGCCTCCCACGAGGTTTTCGTGGACTAGATTTAACTGAAAGGGAAGTAGAGAATGCAGAGCACACATTAAATTTCTCTGAGTGTCGGATCAACTTTATGCAGGTCACACAAATATTTACTCTGTATATATCACATGACCTGTACAAGTTGCCACAAAACATTTCAGTTCATCAACAAATAAAAATATTGTTTTATCAATACATGTAAAGAATTCCTTCACAAACCTCTTCTCATATAAAATAAGATTTAGATATTTTTAAAAAAAATGCAAGCTTGCCTGTCTACAACAACCATATATGCAATTGCACAAAAACAGCATCAATGTAATATTAAAAGGGAATGATAATTCATAAGCAGATTTGTAATGTTTCAAATGCACTGAAAGATTTCTTTTAAAAAAACAGATCACAGCTACTTGAAAGGAAAAAATAAGTCCTTCTCTAGTACCACCCATCTGCACTGCTAATGGATAGGTCAGTAAGGCGAGAACAACATCCAGGGAGAAGTTGACGCAAGGTAATTTACTAAAAAAAAAAAAGTTTTAGTTTTGAAATACATTTAGCACTCAGCACTGCACTTAGAATCATCAAGCAGATGTGCACGACTTGATTACTCACCTCTACCAATGCATTTCAATCCATACCCACCAACCCAGCTATTCCAGTTCTGGGTCTTCACATAGCTCTGACAATGTACTCCATCCTTCATTTGAAACACACTACTAGCATGGCTCTCCACAATAGAATTTGCTGGCAAGGCCAAACTGAGTAGAGTATTGTGGTGAATGAGTAGAGTACTGTGGTGAGAGCATTTATTGACAAGAATCTAAATCAAAACCAAACTCGTTTGTGTGCAGTCCCATCATGATTTGATCCTACATCTTGAAAGTTTCTTGAAAGAAAATACAACAACTAAACTATAGCTTATCCTCAAGTGTTCAGTATTTGTTTTGTTTCAAAAAAAAGAGAAGATTCCAGTTACAGGAGATTAGTTTATTGAAAGATATTAAAATGTTCAACACAGGATTTTTTTTTTTTTTAATTTTAATTTTTATTTACTTTTTTTTTGTTTGAAGGTTAAATTGTTCCAACTCCATCTTAGATGGAGTTTTGTAAAGAAATAATGTTTACTTTTGCACCTCGTGACTACTTATATCTACCCATAGCTGAGCACACTCCTGAAACTAGATCCTTACCATTAAGATACCTGCCTCTTTAAAACACTAACTTCACGTTTCAAATACGAGTTTCATCAGCATAACTCTTTTACTTAAAGTTTCCCTGTTCTGCAACAGATCAAATCTAAAGACACCCCAATGACAGCATCCAAAGCTAAACTGAATCCAAAGACTGGTACGGCCTTTATAGTGGATGAGATTTGATACAACAAACAGGAAAGACATGACAAAATCATCATAAAGGAGCATACAAAGTCAACATCCATTCCTGCTACTTGAACATACCTGTAGGGGACCTGGTGGGACTTTGTACTTTGACTTCTTCATCTGAACCAAAACCTAAAAACTGTTCATCCTGCAACAAAAAGGTGGATTGCAATTTAAAGATATGTATATTAACATTTAAAGAAATTTAGCTATTATCAAAGCATGAAGAGATTCTAGAGGATTTTCCCTCCCAAGGTAACATACTCGCATTTGTTCTTCTATCAAACAATTGCTAAAAAGGAAATACCACTTTTATTTATATTTATATATATAAATATATAAAACACACAAGTATATACATATAAACAAAACAGTTATAGTTTACAGCTAGAGAATGATAAAAAGGAATTACAGGGAAACAGAGGACAAGTATCTATGAAAACAACCCTTTACTGCATAAAATCTGCTGCTCATATCAAACTATGAAGAATACCTTACTCTGTAAGCTATTATTCAAACTACCCTAAGGACCTACTTGAGCAAAAAATGAAATGAAACAAAACAAAACAACCCCTCCATGTTTATTTTTGTAGTACCAATGTAGACTAACTTCCTCCAAACTCATTCAAGAGACTCTCTGGAGGCCAGAAGAAGCTGAGGTCTATAACTCTGCCCAAGTGCCCTGGGGAATAGGCAGGGCCTTTGCCTCCCTCCAGCCCCGCGCTGATGGGCAGCCCGTCCCTGCAGGAGGGCTTGCCCTTGCTCCCACGAGAGCCAGCAGCGATGCTCACAGCCTCTGGAAGGAGAGCGCACGGTTTCAGGGCCTCTTCCAACCCTGCAGAGACANACTTTTTTTTTGTTTGAAGGTTAAATTGTTCCAACTCCATCTTAGATGGAGTTTTGTAAAGAAATAATGTTTACTTTTGCACCTCGTGACTACTTATATCTACCCATAGCTGAGCACACTCCTGAAACTAGATCCTTACCATTAAGATACCTGCCTCTTTAAAACACTAACTTCACGTTTCAAATACGAGTTTCATCAGCATAACTCTTTTACTTAAAGTTTCCCTGTTCTGCAACAGATCAAATCTAAAGACACCCCAATGACAGCATCCAAAGCTAAACTGAATCCAAAGACTGGTACGGCCTTTATAGTGGATGAGATTTGATACAACAAACAGGAAAGACATGACAAAATCATCATAAAGGAGCATACAAAGTCAACATCCATTCCTGCTACTTGAACATACCTGTAGGGGACCTGGTGGGACTTTGTACTTTGACTTCTTCATCTGAACCAAAACCTAAAAACTGTTCATCCTGCAACAAAAAGGTGGATTGCAATTTAAAGATATGTATATTAACATTTAAAGAAATTTAGCTATTATCAAAGCATGAAGAGATTCTAGAGGATTTTCCCTCCCAAGGTAACATACTCGCATTTGTTCTTCTATCAAACAATTGCTAAAAAGGAAATACCACTTTTATTTATATTTATATATATAAATATATAAAACACACAAGTATATACATATAAACAAAACAGTTATAGTTTACAGCTAGAGAATGATAAAAAGGAATTACAGGGAAACAGAGGACAAGTATCTATGAAAACAACCCTTTACTGCATAAAATCTGCTGCTCATATCAAACTATGAAGAATACCTTACTCTGTAAGCTATTATTCAAACTACCCTAAGGACCTACTTGAGCAAAAAATGAAATGAAACAAAACAAAACAACCCCTCCATGTTTATTTTTGTAGTACCAATGTAGACTAACTTCCTCCAAACTCATTCAAGAGACTCTCTGGAGGCCAGAAGAAGCTGAGGTCTATAACTCTGCCCAAGTGCCCTGGGGAATAGGCAGGGCCTTTGCCTCCCTCCAGCCCCGCGCTGATGGGCAGCCCGTCCCTGCAGGAGGGCTTGCCCTTGCTCCCACGAGAGCCAGCAGCGATGCTCACAGCCTCTGGAAGGAGAGCGCACGGTTTCAGGGCCTCTTCCAACCCTGCAGAGACATGCAGGCCTTCAGATGAACCCCACCCCATCAGTTCCACCACGCGACAGCCTCCAAGCCTGGCTGAGGAACAAGCTGGACTAGACTAAAAACGCTGATGGGAAGACCGAGCCACCCCGAAGATGAAGGCATCGTTCATACACCCAGCAGCCACAGCCCGCGATAGCACTGAGTATCTAGAAACAGCACTAACTAGTACGGTGCCCAAACCACCTTTCTCTCGGAGCCAATGAAGGTTGCTTCCTCTGCTGTGGTTCCCAGCAAAGTTATCACCAAAAAAGCATTTCTTGCTAAGGGACCACAAACTTTATTAATTGTTACATTTCAAAGAATAACAGAATTAGTAGCCATGTAGGTAATATTATGGAAAGTCAAGGATAATTTTCTTAAAAATTGACTCTCTTCTGTAGATCTCTTGCTAAAATTTAAGTTTTTTTTTTTTTTTAATTCATTTAAAATTTTATCTGTAGGAGAGATGAAAACCTTCTATTTTATAGTTTTTTTTTTTTTTTTTTAACCTGACAGAGACAACAGAAATTATGAAGAATCAGGAAAAAAACACTACCATAAGCGCTGTAAGAAGACAAGGTGCAGTTTATGAATAAAACAATGCTGACCTAAGGTGCAACACAACCAGGAAACAAGCTTATGCTATAAAAAGTGGTTGATTTGTGAAATGGCAATTTTTGATACAGCAAATCAATATTCCAGTATGATGTTAAAGGCACTCTGTTCATATTAAGCCAGGTTTTTCAGGGAGTATGCAAAAATGTAAATCCTCATGATATGCCACCAGAATTCGTGACAAACTGTTTTTATGCTGATCCAGATTTCGTAGTGCAATTTCACCTCAAACAATTATGTTCTCTATTCTTAAATTTCCTCTGTACTTTGAAAACGGATATGCCACTTCTTGCTTGCTTCTTTAAACCACTGTGCACCCTGGCTGCATGCTAGAAAGTAACTTTTTGTTCTACTGGGGAGGTGCTACAGCCCTAACTGCATGTTCTCTGTAACAGTTTGATTCTTCAATAAGCTTTGAGAAGAGGAAGTACCAGAAAAACAGTATCCTGAACGTAAAAAGGTACAACACTATTAAACAGGAGATGTTTAGCGGTGCAAACAAACAAACAAATAAATAATACAATAAGCTTGATTTAGCTTAGGACTGATATAAGATTTTGTCAAAACAGTGCCTTTTTTCCATCTTGTGCTTTATAGATTAAACTTCTAATTCACCTACTTACACCAAGAAAGTCTCAGCTACTGAAACAACAGCTGAGTTTTAAAGAAATTAAACCATGTGCTGCTAACCTGTGCAACCATCTCCAGGAACAGGGAATGCATTCAGGTATTAGAGAATGCAAGCCAAAAATACATCAATTCCCCTTGAGCAGCTGGGCTAGCCTGACCTCCCAAAACAGCGGGTTTTACACCCTGGTTGTCTGCTAATTGTGTCGAAGTTCACAGATCGAGAGTTTCCACCTCAAACACAAATCGTCAAGGCAGCTACTTAACGTTAATTGACTTTTAATCAGTAAGAAGAATGTGCTAAAAAAGAAGCAAGGGTTAAGACAAATTATTTTTCAATTATTTTTCTACTTGGTTTCTGTTTGATGATCATAGAATCATAGAATATCCCGAGTTGGAAGGGACCCATAAGGATCATCGAGTCCAACTCCTGGCACTGCACAGGTCTACCCAAAATTTTAGACCATGTGACTAAGTGCACAGTCCAAACGCCTCTTAAATTCAGACAGGCTCGGTGCAGTGACTACTTCACTGGGGAGCCTGTTCCAGTGTGCAACCACCCTCTCAGTGAAGAACCTCTTCCTAATGTCCAACCTAAACCTCCCCTGCCTCAGCTTGACACCATTGCCGCGGGTTCTATCACTGGTGATTAAGGAGAACAGGTCGGCGCCTGGCCCTCCACTCCCCCTCGCAAGGAAGTTGTAGACTGCGATGAGGTCTCCCCTCAGCCTCCTCTTCTCCAGGCTGAACAGGCCAAGTGACCTCAGCCGCTCCTCGTACGTCTTCCCCTCTAGGCCCTTCACCATCTTGGTAGCCCTCCTCTGGACACTCTCCAGCAGTTTTACATTCTTTTTGTACTGTGGTGCCCAGAACTGCACACAGTACTCAAGGTGAGGCCGCACCAGCGCAGAGTAGAGCGGGACAATCGCTTCCCTCGATCGGCTAGCAATGCCGTGCTTGATGCACCCCAGGGTACGGTTGGCCCTCCTGGCTGCCAGGGCACACTGCTGGCTCATATTCAACTTGCTGTCAACCACAGCCCCCAGATCCCTCTCTGCGGGGCGATCCTTGTTATTAAATCCTTGATGATCCTTGTTATTAAACAACTCCAACAGAGTAGATTTTCTGGATGGAAGGCTATTCAAGTTTTCAACACAAATAACATTCTGGCAAGCCAAATACAATATAGACAAGCTTAGGCTGCAGTTCATAACCACTGTAAGGAAACATGGTCGCACACTGCTAAAGAAGAGGACAGTCCTGCCCTTCCTCACATCACTGCTGCCTATCTGCTCTTTTCTGTTGCAGCCCTCATGCTGAGAAAACAGGAGAAAGCACTGATAAAGCGCTGTAAAAAAAGTTACACCCCAATGCCAAAAAGTGCTGTTTCTACCCAGAGAGTCCTGCATCAGGCAGAAGAATCTACGAGCTTTCCCTGAAAGGGAAAAACTACCATTTCCCAACTACAATTTTACATTACTAAGAACAGAGCCGACAGAGCCGCGAATAAAGGCTGCAGAAGCACCCGCTCTGCGCCGCCTGTGCGCGCAGCAGCCTCGTCACGCCCGCGTGCCGCTCCCCAGAGCACGTGGGCTCGCTGCGAGATGTAAACAGTGCTGCGCGGGGCTGCCGTCGCGCGCTGGCGGGAGAGGGTCCCCGGCATCAGCAGAAGGGGATGCTGCCTGCCGAGACGCATCGAGCTGAAGCATTCTCAACACCGAGACAGAGAGCGCGAGCAGAAAAGCCATATGCTACATACACACGGAGAGGTTTAGAAGGGTATCGGGAATGGCCGCTCACCCCGAGCAATTTCTTCTGCATTAGACTACCAAAAATCAGTATCTGTAGCATTTTTAAACACACAGTAATATGCATATAGTGTATCTTAGGTATAGAGAAAGGCCAAGCAATGCTTGCTTTTGTGTATATGAGCACACTTCCCCCAGGAAAACAGAACTTACTGCCACAAGCAGAAGACTGCTAAGGCATGTATACAACAGCCTCCTATACAAGACCTGTGAAAATACCTCAACTCTAGTTCCAGATGTCAGGACAGGAAGCATGCTGCAAGTAGGTAAGGTATGGCATGGCAGTGGTGAGCTGCCCAAGAGCAGTGCTGTTCTGGGAGACCGAGCCACAGATCCTCCTCTAAACGCCATGCTACTCTCCCTTCAAAATTCAGACACTGGCATTCAGCTCCTGAACTTGCAATGGTTTTCAGCTTCCTTCTTTTCTTCCCCTTACATCTCTGTTAATTTAACTGTCACTCCCACTATGACATCTTTATATTCTTTCTTCCTTGTCCTTCTGTTTTTCATTAACAGATCACAAAAGTGATGGCCCCGTGCTATCTGCAGTGCTCTTTCTGTCGACAAGTTCAAGCCATTATTACTGCTACATCATCCATTCCCACACCCAGTCCAGCAATACTCACTGTACATCTACCTGACCTGCTTTGGATTTTATTTGTTTGCATCCCGCTCAACTGAAATCTTATCTGCCTCTTCAAGTACTAAGAAAGATATGCATTTGAGCCACGGAGGATGTATGTGAAACAAGCAGACAGCTACAGGCTTTGGAGCACAGAATGCTCTTCGCAAGGAGATTGCTGAGCTAAATTAAGGAAAAAAAATGATGAATCTCCTTGCTGAGAGGAAGGCTAACGACAACAATTAAACCTAAACACCACTTGGTGAAAAAAGATAGCAATGATTTCTTTCCGTAAAACAATTCAGTTCCGAGTCTCTCAGCTCCAATTAAACATTCCCCCAGTGTTTCATTCATTTGCTGCACAGAAACAGTGCTGAACAACAAGGGGTAGCTCACAGCTATAGTTCTAGATCCACAATGCTGCAGTGTGAAAAGCACACCTCTACAAAAACAGACCCCTTACTACTGCAATTTCAACCTATTCAGCAAAAGCAGAAGATATGCTCTAATTACATTCCCAATGGACCATTTAAAATACACAATAGTTAAAAAGAAATTATTTTCAGGAAGAGTAACAGATGCAAAGACTTCTTTACAAGACTGAATTAGAGCCTATCCCTGCTGAGAGAGGCAAACAAGTTTAGTTTAAATTAAAATAATACCTTACACTAAAATCAGTTAGTGGCACTTGACCTATATGTGCATGAAACACTTGCTGTTGGTCACCTATTGCAAACCTCAGTTAGCAAAGACAGAGGTGCTCCTAACATTAAATGCAGTCTCTAGATACTCACAATTTGCATCTTTTAAAGAATAGTCAAAAACACATTATGATCATATACAAAACACTACTGAAACTTGGAAAAGCAGTTACACAAAACCATCTTTAGTGAGGACACAGATGACCCTGCCTGTTAAGGAGCACTGGGAGAGATAGCTTATATCACTGAAAGTAACCCCTTTGTTGAAGGTTTTTGTATACTAAAAGCATTTGGAAAATTCTGTCTTCAAGTCTCATAGTAGCCCATCCTATATGAAAGTTAGTAATACCAGTAAATATGGTTGTGTAAGTCATTGACCTCAAAACAGTAATTCTCACAATCTAAAAAGGTGGCCTTGCAACTTTGCAGAACCAGAAGCGATCAAGAAGGCCACTAAATACCATTATGCATCTGCAAGGCTAAGTCATCCAGTCAGTCATAAGTCAAAATTCAGTTCTGAGGCAAATAAAGCTGGAACAGTCTCCCCGGTTTTTCAGAAGTTGCTATAAAGCATGACAGATGGACAGTGATTAAAAACCATAATGGTTTTGAACATGACCTCATTTACCTGAGAAAGAATAATGCAATGCAAAAAGGTCACTCGGGATTATAAATAAAGGGATGAGGAAAGGCTCGCCTCATGTGCAAGACACAAAACCTAGCTAAGTGGGCAGGGGCGATCTCTTGATCACAGAGCCTCCACGTACATCTCCCAGTCAAACATCGAACTATCTAGACCAGTTTAAACCTCAAAGTTGCGAGCAGATGAACAAAGGCTTTTCTTGAAATAACCTAGTTACTGCAAGAACAGAAAAGTCCCAAGCAAATCTCTGTTTGAACTCAATCTACCACAACACTCTTGAGCAAAATTACTTTTCAAAGAATTTCCGATTAAAGATCTCAGGGGAAAATCCAGCTACAGATACAAAACTGTCCTGAATATACTGGTTTTCTGATCTCTGGCTGAATTGTAGTGTAACCCAAACCACTACGGATTTGTAAAGTGGCAGAGGACTGTCACCAAAGCTGACAGAAGCACTAAAAACAGCAATGCAGTTGACCCAATCAACTCTTACAAAGGTTTATTTAATTTTAAAACAGAGTTATCTGAACAATGCTTTACTTCTCTTCCTGTTCACCATTTTGGTTTTGGCCCCAGTTATGCAGCACCTCATCCTCTTGGAAAGAGATGAGATATTTTTAGAAGCTCATTCAGAAGCCTGCTCAGTAACTGAGGCACAATATCTAACAGACTCCTCTGGAAGGAACGAGCATCCTTAGAGGTCAGCAGTAAGCAAGCCCTGAGACAAACACTGGGGGCGCTCGTAGCTTTAGTTGGAGGTGGAATCCTCTGCTAATTCAGGGAGATGCTTCACAAGTGATTACTGACAGTGCAAAGTCACTAACAAACAGCAGAACATTTGGGTTTAGTGTTATATACTTACTAGGCTGAGGGTCCAGCTGCCCTTTCATTCTTTAACTAATTCAGTACCCAACAGCTCTGAGTGGGAACTCTGCCTCAGAACAGCACTGATCTACACAACATGGCCTGAAAGCAAATCAAAACTCTTGACTACTCCCCACTCTGCATGGGGCTCAAGCGCAGAGCATGCCCATTGCCAACAGTATTAGGGAGTGTACACATCAGTCTTGCCAGCTTGCTAGAAGGAAAATAAGATATCCGCTGTTTAGGGGTAACAATACAGCCAGTCTCTCACTATTTGGCCAAAACTGCAAGCGACAGAAAGGACTACCTTATAACAGCCCACTAACAAAACACAAGCAATCCATGTATTCCACAGTCAGGGTTCCATCAGCTCAGCCTCTTCTCTACACTCAATACTCCATATGAATAATTCTGATTCACAATTTCACAATAGGAATGATTTTCAAAGCACCTGAGAAATGCTCCTGTTTTGCTTGCAATGAGCTTTCAATACCACTGTTGAGGGTCAGCCAGACTATTGCCTAGAGAAATTCAACTCAGACTCAGTGAGAGAAAAGTGACACTAAAGCCTCCTGGACCACATCTAACAGAGTGCTGGCAACACCCTGCTTTTGGCAAGCTAAATCCCTTCCTCTCTCTTGGTTCCACAATGAACGTTTAGAAAGCAACACTTCAGCTAAACTTGTACAACTGAGAGAAGGAAAGAATTCTAGAGCTTGTTGTTAAATAAAAGCAGACGTAACCCACAACACCACAACACTGCCCAGACACACTAAAGCAGGAGGCTGAAGCGCTTCAGAAACTTCTGCACACACAGAGCTATGCTCTATAGTTGCTGTATCAACATATAAAAACATTATTTTCAACAGCAGCAAACTCATCTTTCACTTCCTAAGAAATGCATGCCACCCAACAAAGCATGAAAGTATTAGTAAAGTATTTCAAAGGCTGAACTATGTTTTCTAGCTTGGCTCAGTGGGAAAAAGCTCACCCTTTTGTGGCATCTCTTTAACTTAATGCCCAAGAACTATTAACAATTTGCAAGAACACACGTTCTTTGCCAACATCATTCTCAGTGGCCCCCAATGCTGAAAGAAGAGAGATGCAGCAACTCATTGGTGATTCCCTTTGCCTGCCCTTTACCAAACAATCCTTGACTGCAGAACCGTCTGGTCTGAATAGGAGATCGGGATGTCTTCCAATAAATGCCAGATACTTTTTACCCATGTGCTCTATAGAACAGGTCAAGAAGAGGAAGCGACCTACCCCACTGAAGTGGAAAACCATCGCTGGTTTGCAACCAGGACCAACAAAACCAAGTCCCTCTACTGGAACGCTCCCTCCGAACGTTTCTGTTGATTGAAACAAAATACAACCAAAACCTGAACAAAATGCCTCCCTGACTCAGGACAAGGCAGTTCCTTGCCTCACATAAGACAGCCTTTTATCCATTTAATTCTTGCTGCTCAAAAGCTGTACAAGCAGCAAGCTTTGGCATCACAGCTGGAAAACCTGCAGTAGGCAGGTTCCCTCACATGTGGGCATAGGAGAAAAGCACCTGCCCACTCTTAACCACTCACGGAAGCCAGCAGTACTGTCTCCTATGCATTCAACAGGTCAGGAGGATGCAGCCTCAACAGGGAAGAACTTGAAAGCCAGTTAAAGGAGGCTGAGAGATGAACAACTGACTCAGAGATACGCAGTCTTTTCTCTCATTTCCTCCACATGTGGTACAGTAAAATCTGTAGTTCAGCACTTTGATAACAATACAAAAAAAAAAAAAAAAAAAAAAATGCAGTGCAACACACTCCCGCAAGGACCTGCCCCGTGAATTTTCCAGTTGAAGGAAGTGCAATGTCAAAAAGCCCCTGAAGCAAAAGGGTCAGCATGCATTACTGCTTCTTCTGAGGCTGCCCTGTCTGCTGCTGCTGTTGCTGAGGAGCGACACCACCTTTATTAAAAATAGCTTCTCATGGGGAAAACCAAATTCCTGTTGTCCAAAAAACTTCACAAAACCCATACTCTGAGGGTTATAAGTACTTGATAACACTGACTGAATTGTGGAAACAGGATGGTTAAAACACGTACTCTTATTTTCACACTTTTGACAACGACTTCCTAACTCTTCAGAAAGGAAAGAAAGCACCTAGGAGCCTGACATCTCTCAGGCTACAATCTGTATAATCTTCAGCCTGTGTCTTTTGTTTTACATCAACACCCAGAAACAGTTATTTTTCCATATATACTAATAATGCTACCAGTAACAGGCAGGGCTCCATACTTTTACTTCACAGCTTAAACACTCAGGCAGTTTTGCAGTGACCATTCAACATTAAATTAGGAAAGAAAATTCCAAGGCAGACAGAATTTTAATGCCCATGTAGGAAAGAAATTATCTGTACTTTCAGCTCAGGCATAACCGAGGCAGTGATACGGAAGCCACTCCTCCCAACACATGGAATTGGTACAACTTCAAAACAAGCCAGCCATTAGTGAACATCTAAAACTCTTAACATTTACTTCATAAAAAATTATGATCCATGTATAATTACAGCAGCACTACTAGAGACACTATCATTACTATTATATTCCATTTCAAACCTCAAGGTTCTGCAACTTAGCTTTAACTTTCAAACTGATGCAGATTTATGAAGTAAACTGTCAATGTACATCTGACACACTGTCAACTTTTATTTCCCAAAGCTTCAATTAAGCTTCAGGGATGTGGCGGGAGCTCTAAAATGACAGATGCAACAGATATTCAACAACTATACGCAAACCTCTCCTATCCCAAATTTTACGTAACAAATCAAGAAAACAGAACCAAATTCCCCTTATTACTTAAGTGTCATTCACATCAAGCAGAAAGGATAACATGGTGTGAATGCCGCTATTTTCAACCAGTTATCGTTTAACTACGCAAAAAATCCCCCCTGCTGACTCCTGCTATGCCAAAATCAAATATCATAATGTTGCTCCCTTAAAGCAAGCTGGTTTCAAGATAACTCAGCAAAAAACTGAACTGCAACAGAAGTATGAATACAAAATCACCAGAAATCTGGGGGGTACACGGTGACATCCCAGAATTCAGATACCTTTTATATTAGAAATAAAGTCTGCTACGTTCTACAGAATGTCCAAGGAGATGAGGGAAAGGCTGAGTATAATACTTGCTCTTGGCTTCTACTTTTTTGTTATATCAAACCAAATTTTGATGTTAATGCACAATTTCAGCAGATACACAAGACCAGAATGCAGCATACTGCTCAGAAAAAAAAAAAAAACAACGGAAAATGTAGGTAAAAATACAACACAGCTTCTTCCACATCACTTTGATTACCATGGATTCCTAAACTCAAATTATTCATCAAGATTTTGAAGAATGCAACCTCAGCTGAAGATTGTAACTGGCGTGGTTGAGGGTCTTACCTTGTGGAGGTAAGCAGTGTAAGCGTTAGGCGGCTCCTAAAGGGACATAATGAGACCCAGTAAGCGGGGAACTTCTGGAAGCCCCCTTCTAGAAGACAGCTGTATCCAAAGTCAGGTACTGTGCAGGCATCAGAACTTCACCATTTCAACATAAACATACAGCCACCCTCTCCTCAAAGAGCACAGGTGGCACCCGCACACTTATGTCCTAGAAGTACTACAGCTCTTCTCACATTCCCTGCTCCTAGCACATAGAAAACTTGTACCGCAGGAGAGAAGAGCTTGTCTGAGGACTTTTGGTGACCAGTAGCGGTGCTGTGATCTTCACTATGACTACAAAGGGCATAGAGTAAGTCAACAGTTAAGAGAACTAGATCTTTCAAAGCTAAAATACTTCGTTTCTTGAGCATCACAGAAGGAAAGAAACAGTCTTATATCAGAAATGAGAAAAAATAACCAACTAGACAAACCAAGCTGTATGACAGCCTGAATGCTCAAAAGCATCTGCTCTCCTGGTACATCTGAACACTAGAAAACACTGCAATTTAAAGCAGGAAAAAGAATCCTGGGTTTACTTCTTCCCTGCTCATGAGTGGTCAGATGAATGTCAACCTACACACATCAAGCCACAGATTTTATTATTACTTTCCACTGTATATAGTATTTGACAGAAAGTTTTAATAGCTAAACAGAAAACCAACCTAAGAAAAAAAAACTTAAGATCCAAGAGACATTTTTTTCATCAGCTGATAGTACCAAGAATGTATTTAAGCTATTTTAAAGCAAAGATGCCCTAAAAGCAAAACTGACATAGATCTTCCAAGATGTCTTATACTTTTGAGATGCAAAATTATCCTTTAAGATAAATGCAATGGGAATAAAAAAGAAAAAAATAATAATCCAATGTCATCAAAGAAAAGAAAAGAAAAGAAAAGAAAAGAAAAGAAAAGAAAAGAAAAGAAAAGAAAAGAAAAGAAAAGAAAAGAAAAGAAAAAG
>VXAA01000760.1:342501-359186 GCA_013399115.1 Anseranas semipalmata
CTGCGCGCCAAGAGCCCGGGTTCGAGACCCGCGCGGTGCCAGCGTCGGTCCCGCGCCCTCCCCGCGGCCCCAGCGCGGCCATGAACACGCGAGAGGGTCGGCGTGAAGGCAGAGAGGATTTATAGCGTGCCTCAGGAGCGCGTACAGGGAGGCAGCGTGGCTCCTGAACAGCTCTGAGACAGCGGGTGCTTGCATTCAGCCACAGGAAAGAACTGCTAATTACAAGCTCCTCCAAAAGAGCAGGCAACCTTTTCATCTCTCTCCCTCGCAGCCAGAACTTGGAGGCATTTCTGCAACTGGGACCTCTCTTCTCCCATTAAAGGAGCTCCATTAGCTGCTAGACCTTCAGAGCCAGCTCTAAGACTATCTAAATATTGCATTTCATTACCCCTTATTCACATATATCATTTGAAAAAGAAGCCCCGGTACACAAACAGCATGTACAAATTTGCATAACTGTCCCCTTTCAGTCCTTGCCACCACCTAAACTTTAGAGCTGCGGTAGATGCAAAGGCATCATTTTCACATTAAACAAGATTACATAGTTTAAACAACTTGGGAGTCAACAGCAACAGAATAGAAGTTGGGGTAGCAAAGGAAATGTAACATGGCAATTAGAAACAGCCAACACAAGGAACAATTAATATAGGGCACCAGGACAATCAGAAGAGGCTGAATCTTCCCAGGATGCAGAGGCTAGGAAGCTGTAAGTGCAGTGGAAATTCTTAGTTTTAAACAGCAAGTCTTGAAAGGAAAGACAGAATAAGGGATAAAAGAGAAGGTACTAGGAGAGATTCCAGATGTGGTGCAATGCACTGGCTGAATTCTTCATTCATGTGGCAAGTTTCACAGATGCTCTGGAGCACCTGCCACCACCCCTACTAGACATTTGCCTTGCCCATGATTGCATGTCTGGGGATGGTAGATCTTTGTTCTCAGTTCAGTGTGTCCTCCAGGTCCTCCTTCTGCTTTTTCCTCTCTGCAAGCCATTGCTGTATCTTTTCTTTAAGCTCTGTGTTTGGTCTAATCTGGTCCATAGTGAGGGGGCTCCGATTGAAAGGATCCGTCTGATCACTGAAAGAGAGCATTGAGGAGATTATTTTGACAGTCTCCTTCCTAGAATAAAAATAGTAAGGCCAGGAAGACTGGCACAATCTTCCTGCTATTAAGCGAAGTGGACTTGCTCAGCCAACAATGAGACCAGGTGTCACTGGAGTGATATAAATTCCCAAAAAGTATTAACTGCAGATGGATGCAGGCCACTTCATTTGTAGGGCCGAGCACAGTAAAGATGAACAAAGAGCATGGGACATGTTCCCAGAAAGTACAGTAGTAAAAAAAAAAAAAAAAAAAAAAAACCAACCAAACAAACAAACAAAACACCATGATCAAGGTCAACACACCAGCATCTCTTACGGAACACTGAAATCTTTTACAGCTTTGGCCAATAGAAGGCACTCATTCATATTTCATTGTAATCCAAAACTTTGGATATATTTAGTGAAAAATCCAGACATTTTGGACAAGAACAATGTATAAATATCTGCATCCAATAATCTTAAGTCAGAAAAACATGTTAAACACTTTTGATCATGACCGGAATTTATTTCAGAAAAGCCACATTTGAGACTAGGTTATAGATGATTCTAAACACAGTATCATTAAAGCCCTGGACTTCACAGCAAACTGGAAAATTTGGGAATGAGGGAGACTGCAGGTTTGTAAACACCCCCCTCCCCCCCCATCCCAAGCTTCCAGCTTGGAAAAGCACAAGTCCTTGCCACAGAAAAAGCAGTCAGTGACAAAGGAAGCTTAACCTGAACAAGGATGCAGTTAAGCCCGCGTCTCATACCTGAGCAGGTGCCTGGCTATGGTTGACCTATCCACAGTGACACGGGATGATGGCAGTATTACTGGGTCAGACATCAGAGTGCTCATGATAGGATCCAGGAACTCATCACAGGCATCTGCATACGTCTCCTCTTCCTGCTGCTGACGGTCTGCAAGAGACTGGCAGGCACACATAGCTTTTAAAATACAAGATTTCCCAGTGCTGTTTCAATTCTTTCAAAAACAGGCTTGCTCATAACTAGTAGCGAGACATTACCATAACTGAAAAAACACCTCACTGGAACACAGAAACGTCACAGCTAGTCAAGGAAATGGCTATTTAACAGGGTCACTTAAAATATGCAAAAACGTAGATCAGGTCTGAGAGCCTGGTCTAAACCAAACACTTATTTTCTACTGGAAACCGATGAACTTTGGTAGCCAAGAAGCCCAGGCCTCGCTGTAAGCCACGCATTTCATTTTTCACGCTACATGCTCATACATCTGTAGATACATTCAAGAACTGCATGCTAAAACATTTACAGATCCATGCCAGAAAGGAGCCTTCTCAGCTGCCCAACCTGGTGCCTCAGATGAAGCACTATTTCCCAGAACTACAGCTTCACAGCAAAGATTCAATGATAAACAGATGGAAAAGGATGCCAGTTCCACTACTTCTTTTTGGCTTTTATTCACTTCACTTCTCACCTTGATCCTCTCAGCCAGGTTACTGAAAGCCACTATCATATTGCCAGGCTTATTGATTTTCTTCAGAACCCTCACTGTCTGGGCAAAGAGTGTTGGTGAATAGGAGCGGCCATCCTTGGGTACCGTGGCACAGAAATTTTCTTCATCCCTGGACCACGAGTTAAAAGGGAACAAGAGTTTAAGAATTCTTATTTATCAGGCTGCAAAACAGTCCCCACAACAGTTGCACTACAGCAGCAAAGAACTCAAGAGACATGAGAACCAGAGAAAAGCTTGACCCTAATTAAGCGTTTTTCCTAGGTCCTCTCCAGAGGAGACCCAATTTACAACTTTAACTGTGATTATGCTTAACTTCCATTCCTACTAGCTGGGTTGCAGCCGACTTCCCTGTGTAATTTAAAAGTTATTACAAAAGAGCACACCACACTTCTGAAACACCCATTAAGGACTTCTGTTAACAGAGTTCCTTCTGGAAATACTCCCACCCTGTGTCAAAGGATGCCACACAGCTCTGCTACCCCAGATGTTCACCTAACTCCAGCTGCAGTTCCCATCCCAGTGCAGACATTGGTGTGCATATCACAGCAGTCCCACTTTAGGCCAAATTAGATTTCCAATTCCTTCCAAGCATCATCAGTGTCCAACAGATGACAAAAACCTGTTTACACTCTAAGAGTGCTCAAGTCCAAGTACCCAAAGGCCATTCTTCTCCACGAGCACCTCCTGACATCCCACCTCCAGCTCTCCCTTGTGACATACCCAAGGTTCAGGTAGATCGTACAGATGTCAGAAACTAGCTGCTGCGGTTTGAAGTCAAACTCGCTGAAATCCTTGACTTTCAAAGCTCCCATTTTAGGGCCAACCAGGTGTTGCAGAAAATAGTTTAGCATGGAGATGATGCGCTCAGCAAGAAAAGGATGCACAAACAGGGACTTAATTTCTGGAACAGAAACCAATAGTTCCCTGAGCTTCACAGTAATCCAGTCCCTCTCTGACAATCCTTAAACGGAATTAGGCCCCCCTGATTCCCAGGCAATGCTATTCTCCAGGTCCCAGCAGGCAGGATTTGCTCTCCCTACCTGATGTTAGGAAGGCCAGGGTACCGATGGTTTCATTGGACATGATGTTGTGGAAGCGAGCCAGCTGACCAAACATCTGCAGGCTTGACTCCTTCTCCCGACGAGCCTCCTGGGACAGGCTGTCCCATTCACCACGGTCCTTCTCTATCTGCTGAACTTTAATCTTACTTAGGTACTGTAAAGACACAGCAAGGAAGCATATGGGACCAGCAGTGTGATTACGCTAGCTTTACTAACTAGAGTGCTTTCCTTTCAGCCAAGCAATCACCTCAGGACACAGAAGAGGCACATGTGCTTGTTAGAGAAACTCGGAAGATGTCACCTACAGCAGCCTCGGGAGAATAGGCAGGTAAATAGGCAACAAAAGCTAACCCAGACTGCTCCCTTGATGCCTAAGAGCATTGTCAGGGAGGTGTTAAGAAACAGAATGTCTGTAGTGAGTATAGATTAAAGAAATTGAGGTTGCTCCTCATAGTACCTTCAGTCTGCAACCTTCTACCAGCACAGATGTAGGCAGAAAAGAAACTTTCTGAACAAAGAAAAGAAAAAACTGTCATCGTAGATGTTCACCACAGCTTTGGGTGCTAAGCATAGAGAGCATCCACTTTCTAAACTCTGTTTCCTCTGGTGAATCAGTATAATCTCACAAACTTCCCTATGGCTAATTCCTGTTTAACACATCTAGGTAACGTTAACAGAAAGCAACAAGTCTCACTGCTGATCTGTCTGTTCTCAGGTGAGACAGGCAGCAAAACCAAAGCATATTCTTCAAGACAGGAATTCCATGAGTTAATTAAGATTCCAAAACTGTAGCAAGCTATAAGAGCTCACTTGTGTTACAATGCTTTTGTGTTCTCCCCACTCTATGAAACTTAATGGCAAGACCTCAGATACTACCTGTTCCACTCTGACAGGGGCCCATTCGGGAAGGAAAAGGTAAAGTGTGTTTGAAAAAGTTATGCAGTTGTGACCCTTAAGAAAACACAGAATGTTCATGTTGACAAATTGTAGAAAGTCCAGAAATGTTCAAAACCAGGTGTGCAATATCCACATCACCTGTCTGATCTGCCAGCCTCCAGACAATCTATTCTGCCACATGTAAAAGCTCCACACGAGAACCCTTTCTAGTAGCAACAAGAAGCTCTGAAAGGTGTGGTGAGACAGTCATCACACACCAGGGACATGAATTCAGCTGGAACTTGTCTTGTACACCCAAAGGAAAACTACGTAGAGACAAAAGGCCTTTGTTAGGATACACCACCTGTGGCAAGGCCAAGGGGATTTGATAATCAGCAACTGCAGAGCTCATTTAAAGCCTGTCTGCATCCAGATTAGCAACAGGCAGTTTTCCTCTGCTAGCACTTCATTTCTCAATCTAAAAAAAATAAAAAAGCTCTTTTGCTTCTTTTGTTCTGACCTGCCTCCCAAGATGAAGGGGAAAGGAAGAAAGTGCCCTATGTGCACTGTCCCAGACCCCATCATACTTCTGCTGTAACCCCTTCTTCCAGAGCATTTGCCACATCGGCCTTGATGCTTTTAAGATTATGAACCTGGATCAGCTCCGTCTCCTGACAAGTGTCTACTGCAAGGATTCGTCCAAAGAATTAGAGTACATGAATACTGTTCTAGAGATAAAAGGTCAATATTGTAACCAGCCATTTTCAAGGGAGTGAGAACTGTTTCCTACATGATGGCTGCAGCACACACAGTAAACTCTACCTGTATGGCTTCATCCAACAGGAAAATGGCATCATTCATGAGCAAATTAAGAAAGCGCAAGAAGAGAGGGGGATTCATTGCCTCTAGGTTCTCTGAGGCATAATCAGCCAAAGCCTGCAAGTAACAAGAAAACAGTTAATGCTCTAGCACAGTCCAAACTGCAGTACATGAATCCACATACTCCATAAAGAGCTAGATACAGATGCTTACGTGTACACCTCTTGCTTTACCTTTATGCTCTGCCGGTATGAATCTGTCCCCCACATGTATCTCAGAATTGGATACATTGGACGGCGGTAGTTAAATTTCTGTTCAAACTGATGTGGGTCACCTAGACGTAAACACAAGTAAGAGCACTGCAAATTGGCTGTGGGCACAGGCAGGGATTTTTAATTCCTTTTCAATGTTTGTTTAGCACTGTGTGGGAGCAGGCTGAATTTTCTTCAGAAAGCTGAAACGCTGACCTCCCAGTGCACCCAGCTGGGGTACTGAATGCGTCAACAGCCAGCAAGCAGTCAGATAGAGCGCAGTTTCACTGTTGCTTCCTCAACAAGAGTTCAGCAGTTTCTACTGAATGCGACCACTGCTGTGACCACACTTGCACTAAGCATCCATAGGGCACGACAAAAAAGTCCTGTGGAACAAGAGCCAGGGAAGACATGGGCAGCTGCTGGGGCCATGGCTTTTTAAGATCACCGCAGTAGCTACCAGGATACTTTTATAACAGCAGGGTACAGTGTCAATGGAGAGTCAGTGTGCCTGGCAGCATCCCAAGCAGGAGGCCAATGCTACGGCAGCAGCCCATGCATCTGTGGACATGTGAGAAGAGCAGCACCTCCTGCTCTTGAGCAATTCTCTGATTTCAAAGAACAGGAAGTGCCAATTGCATGCACGGCTGTGGAAAACAACAATCTAGCATAAACCCTTGGGAAGGAGAATGACCACCTGAGCTACATAAATGCATTTCCTCTAATAACATATGGTTGATATTGCTCTCATGGGATTATAAAACCAGGTCCTGGAGAAGTCAGATCTGACACTGATTTCAAAGCAGCACAACAGATCCCATAGTAGAAGAGGATGGGTAATTATAAACATTGCTTTGCTGAAAAACTTGTGCTCTGAGGGTTACGCTTTCTATCTATGTAGTTCTGCACAAGTCAGAAGTTTGGAAAGACCGATGTTTTGCTGGAATACTGTCTGCCTAAAACAATTGAGCAGTTTAACACAGCACAAAGATTCATCTGTTTTCACTGAAGTACTTCAAAACCTGGAGACATCCTCCTACAGATTTTACAGAAGGAAGACACCTCTTCCCCTTTCGTGCTTACCAGTAAACTCAATATCCACAAAGACTTTGATAAGAGCCTCAGCAAGATGGGCAGCATTCTGGTAAGAGCAGAATACTCGTTTGCGATGAAACACACTGGAGACGAGTGGATTCTGGGTCTGATCTAAATGAGGCATCACAGCTTCCAGCACTTCTGCCAGCTTGGCTCGCAGATGAGGATTTTTCATTCTACAAGAGAAAAAACAGAGCAAATTCGGCATGGCATGAGGGCCACAGGGGGAACTTAACTGTTCAGAAAACATTCCAGGAGCTGTGCCCATCCACACAGGAGTGGCCAGTTGTTGCACAGCATTTGTAAAACTAATGCTGACATTGAGCTGCTCAGAGCCACAGGGAGAATGCAGGCAGTCAATACCCATAATTAAATCTCAGGCAGAAAGGCAAACAGGTATGGGAAATATCAAAGCTGTTGCTTCCATCCCTCCCAGAACAGCATTCTGGCAGGGCATACTGTTGGCAAGCCATGCTTGCTTGTCAGCTATAGCTTCTCTGAGCAAACATGACTTGTCAGCCCAGCTTTGTACTTATTGTCCAATGACTTGTTTCCTATTTATTCTGCAAGTCCAAAGTCCTTTACCTGCTGAGCATGCTTTCCAGTGCATGACAGGATATTGAGCAAGGTGAAGGCATAATTCTCTTCTCTACTGCACTGGTGGGGCAGAAGCTGAACAATCTGCCCAAGGTCAGGCTGTGGGTTACTGCCAAGATGAACTACAACTCGGATCTCCCAGGGCCAGCTGAGATTAGTGGGAACAGTATATGTACAGAGAGCTCCGTAGTAAGTGAAATCTCCACCTGCTCCTTCCACTGCCATAAGCTCAATGCATTTACACAAGCAAGTATAAATAAATGAACAGCAGAAGTGTAGTCTATGCTGAGATGTCTTATCAGGAAGATCAACAGAACTACTTGATTTTGTTCAGTGCTTAATTACCACAGCAGAGTTCATAGGGATACTCAAAACATATCAATCCCAGTACCCTCCTGTAACAACTAGCAAAATGGCTCTAACAAAGGAATTTTCTTATGTCATACAGGAGCACAGAGCAAAGTGTCCATGTTAAAAGACAGACAGGTTCTGCTAGGAAGAACATCTTATTTTCAGCATTTCGAACAACTACCACTCCCACTGATTGGATTTGTAATCACACATGCTTATTTCTTAAATAACAACAACAAAAAACAACCAACAACCTGTTTCTGAAATCTTTTTTCAGACCGACCCTTACAAATTAATATTAATGAATTACTAAAGTATAGAAAATCTTTCTGAAATGATCACAACTAGCACCTAAATTCCACTCAACACCATACTTGTTTGTTTCCATGTGTATAGCACCATGGGAAGTAGCAGAACACAAAGTCTTTCGAGTACGTTTTGATTAGACAGCAATTTCAATCTGATGCATACTCTTACTTGCTCCTGCAACCGTATGCCCTCTATGAAGATGAGTGCTAGGGTAACTGGCAAGCACAGAAGTAACTTCCTCAAGTAGTAGGAAGTGTTGAAAACTCCCTAAACAACATCTAGAGATGAGCAGCAGTTACTAGAAGAGCAACAGCCAGACTTTCCTCACTTAGTGTTCACTAGCACCTAGTTCTAGCTGCCTAAGCTTCTAGGTAGTATGACTAAACTAGTATTTAGACACAATCCTATTTGTGCCTCGTGTGAGGTCCAAGTCCTTCAGGCAGCTTCTTGTACCACCTGTGGGCAGAATTTAATTCTTCCAATGAGATGAAACAACTTGCTGATGTATAAACCAAGTCTCAAGACAACTCTAACAATTTCCACTTCCTTGTTTCTATCCACATGCTCTGCAGGTAAGCATAAAGGGCTTACACCTGGAGCTCTACGTACCTCTCCACATCACCCATGAAAACAGTAACAAAGTGAAGGACATGCTCCAGAGAATCAGCAGAAGTCTCCAAAATGTCATCAGCAAAACGCCGCAGGAAAATGAAGAAGTCGCCCAAATTATCTGCAAAGAATTCTGTGAACAGAGATTGCATATTAGTTCCTCCTTGTGCAGCTCAGAGCCTGTTTTCTGGCCTTCCATTACGTTGCTCACCTCCCTGATTCTGATTAAAGTTTCTAGAACTAAGTAGTTGTATTATAACACCACAGTCATGAAGGATGCTCAGCCTGATGAAATTTGTGATGCACTGGATTCACTTCACCCATCTCAGAGGTCACTCACAGGGTGACACCCAGCAGCTGCTATCTGTTGATATTATGCACTGCTACACAGCAAACCTCACGGGAAGAGAATCTCCAGACAACAGGCTTTGATACACTGGGAAAATAGTAAATCAATGTATTTATTTACTATTTGATTTTTGGTATTCAGCCAAACTTAGCAACTCAGCAATGAGCAGGATCTTAACATTTTTGAAATTGTAGCTGACCTTCACTACAAAATTCTTTTCATGTTCTATAACCCTTCTTTCCAAAGACAGAATGCCCTTCACATAGCTAAATTAAGGGGAAACCCAGGTGCTTTGAACATCTTCAGGAATAAGGCCATGCATGTATAAATACTTTGAACAGAGTGCTACTTAAGTTACTTTAGACTCAGATCCTTATGTGCAGCAGCCAAACACACAGCCACAAAGCAGCAGGAAAAGTGGTTTCACCTGGTACATAGGCCAGCACACTGTTTTCCACCACTGGCAGTGGGAACGTCAGCTCTAGAGGCTCAGTCCCTTGGTTTCCTATAGCCAGTTGCACCAGGAGAACTGCCATGGACACCTGCAGATTCAGGCAGTTCTGCAGCATCTGTGGCTCTGTCATCGCTGTCTTGGTGGAGAGATAGATGGTCATCAGGCGTTCAAACTGCTCCCTGAGGCTGTCAGCAGCAGGGCTAGAACTCTGCTGAGCTTCTCGCCATGCTACTTGCAGGCGGTGAAGGCTTTGGTTTATCTTTACCATCTGGTCATGCAACCTAGCCAAAAAAGAGATTAGACGATGCAAATAAGTTTAGTACAGACTGCCTAAGTGATACAGAAGTCACCATGCACTGTGAGAGATGTTCTGCGTAGCTGGCAATGCAAAACTTCAAAT
Source organism: Anseranas semipalmata (assembly GCA_013399115.1). NCBI lineage: Eukaryota > Metazoa > Chordata > Aves > Anseriformes > Anseranatidae > Anseranas > Anseranas semipalmata. The sequence goes on from VXAA01000760.1 coordinate 352,250, forward strand.
CAGTCAGCCTGACCAGGTGTGCTGCTTCCCTCGCTGAGCAGCAGGAAGGCTGCAATACGTCAAGTGTCCTTTCAATTCAAACTATTTCCTGCAAATAATCTGTTTTGGGGGCCAGCAACAGGAAGTGCTTGAAGAAAGGCAAGCCAGGGCTTGGGAGGATAAGATATCCTCCTGAAGAACCAGAGGTCTGTTACACAGTCTGGTAAACCAACAGCTCTTATGAAGCACTCTGCAGCGGAGCAGACAACGAGACCACGCAGCTGCAAGCCTTGTTAGATTAACACGGTCAGGGAGTAGGTAAGCCTCGGAGATGCCTGTGAGGTGACATTTTAAATTTCCCAGCAACAAGCCACTTGCATAACTTTTTCATCTATTTCTATATTTAGATAATAAACCAGAAGGGGACTGTACTTGGATCAGCAGTGACCTCACAGTATCCAGGCAACGATTTGCAGAAGAAAACTAAGAAAAATAGTGCATTCTGGTGTCCAGAAAATCGTTTCCTGGAAACGGCCAGTTATCTTGCATCTCTGTTTAAAATAAAATCCATCTAGTGGGGCAGTTCAGTCACCTCACACTGGGCAGGTACCCTGCCACTCAGATGCTCTCTAGTAGATAAGCAAAAGGACACAGGCCTGTTCTCTCAGAGAAGGTTTGAGAACTGAGTGAGCCATGCCAATCCAGCACTTAGCTGTTAAGATACTATAAATAACGTGGACTCTGTTAGCTTTGACTGAACACAAGCGAACAGAATTTCTTTAGAAAATTAGTCAGCCTGATGCTCAAGGGTCAGTCAAAATGCACAGTGAAAGGTATTTGGCAACTCAACTGTCACACTCTAAATTTAGAGTATTTACTAAAGATTTATGTAGCTGTACATGGATGCACAACAGTGCTTGGAGCACTCATTTACCTACAGCTTGAACATTCACATTACTTCTGAATACCAGATATTATTTAAGCCTACAGACACAAATACTCTCTCAAAGTGCATGCCTCAGTAGCACACCTAACACCTTCTCAGAGGTCAGCTCCTTAAGAACACACGCACAGCTGTAGAATCATTACCTGTGAAATCCTAAGTGAAGGGTGTATTGTGTTAGGACCAGGTTTTCTGTCACCAGATTGTAGCTGTTTGCAAACTCTGGCTCTTGCTCAGTCACAGCAGGTATCAAACATGTTTCTTTTTCCAAACCTAGAATGAAAAGCATCTCTGCATTAAGTCCTACCCAGAAGCATTAGTAAGGAAAGAGTGCTCAAGAGGGCTCCCACTGATGATATGAAATGACTGCAGGTGATGCTGGGCAGCCTTTTATTTGTATTCAGCTCTTCCTTTGCTCCTCTTTAGTGTCTCATTTATCTCTCCCTTTACTGCTGTACAGCAAGAGTGCACTGCTGGGAGAGGTAGGGAACTGAAAAGATCCCCTCTCTAATTCACTTACTCCCACAGGTTTTGGGCATACCTTTCATGTGTACATTCTTACTCCTCCTCTCCTCTTCATTCAGCTCCTTTAGGGCACAGTAAGTAGGGTTAAAGGTTAGCAGCCTAGGAGATTTTGGTTTGCAGAAGGGCTGACATAGCTTCAGGAGGGCAGCTCCCAAATTCAGGAAGAAGGCATCTGAGGCATATGTCTGGAAGAAGATCTCTGGCATCTGGTTAGCCCAAATTTTGGTACGGCCTGCATTAGCATGGAGACAGTTTCCCAGCCAGGACAGAATCCTGTGCTTCGTCTCTGGAGACAACTGCAACAGGTTCTTGAGCATCTGGTAGATCTTCTCGTGGAACTGGGCCATAAACTGTCAGAGGGAACAGAACGTGGTTGAAGGAGTCATTGTTAGGAAGGCATCTTTTGCCTACCCTGTCATTAATGCTGGAGTCCCAGGTCCAGACTGCATCCTACTCTTAAAAGGCAGAATTTTCAAAGTAAATTACAGTCGTGTCACCTATATCAATCACCAGTCAGACACATGTTATGAAAAGGTCAAATCCTGAGGCCAGCAGGAAAGAATAATTAGGGACACGCTCAAAAGCACAGTCAAGAGCAAGTTGTTTCAGTAGGAAATAAAAGCAAAGTTCTTTGCACATTTTTGGCAGAAACAACGACCCCAAAAGAATGCATGGCTGGGAATCCCATTCTCTGTGACAAACTCCTGCACCTGAGCATACTTCCCTGTACTGCTGTGTTTATATCCTATTTTGTGGTGTTTTACTCTATCTTCTGAAATAATCTTTAAGATCCTCCCAGCACTGCTGTTCTCAGAGGGAAACTATTTAATTTCATGGCTAGAGTGCTGCCTCTCATTTTACCTCCTGGTGAGTCAATGTTTCAATTACGGGACAAGTACTGAAAAGTATTATGCAGTGCTTACAACATCTAAGGTAGATTATCTCCATATACCATCTGAAGCTACGGTGCTGGTATCTGTTCTGAAAGTATCCAACCATTTTCCCAAAGCTCAGAAAACTACTTTGGTGAAAGATGACTCGCTCTTAAGCAGCAGAAATGTGATCAATATGAAGACTTTGGTTACAACCCGAGTAAGCAGACAAAACTATTCACATTTTACAGATGGAAAATCTACAATCCAAAGCAGTTTTGTGACTTGCTTAGCCACAAGACAGCCTATTGAAGAGCCAGTGGAAGAACTTAACCCCAATATCAAGTCTTTTCATATTAACCCGCAAGCGCAGAGACCAATGAAGTACATTGGGAAGCAGCATTGTTACACTACAGCCCCACCTGATGGATGTTGGATTCCTGCACCTTGATCTCTTGTGGACTGGATCGGGATGGATTCAAAAAATAGCCATGATTCTCTACTACACCAGGAGTCTTTAGCAAGCAGGAGATATTTAAAATGGCACCTAACAAAGTCTTCTGGTACATCTGTCCATTGCTAGGATCCTTGGGCTGAATATAGCCTGCAAAAACCTAGGGAACACAGATGAACATGCTGACATTTACATAAAATCCAACTAAAAAAAAAAACTATGGGTTTGGGCCAGACATTCAGAAACTAAGAGGGGTAAGGGTACACACGACTTGTTACACTGCTCTTTTGGTTTGAACTAAACAGATTAGGTCTTATAAACGCATCCCTGCAAGCAGAATCTGTGAACGGCTGAGTAGATCATCTTGGGCACGCACAAGTCTAACTGGAATGCAGGTATCAGAATTGCATTCTAAAGATAACAAATTTTTAAAAATAAAAAGAGCACAAGAAGCAACCAGTCTGTCACTGAAAAATAAAAAACAAAGGAAAAGTCCTCAGCCACTGAACAGAAAATTACAGGTACATTAGAAGTGTCTGTTTGTAGAACTACCATCTGCTCTCCTGCTGCCATATGCAAACACTATTTTCCCCTTCTTCTACCTCTTGTCTTTGAGTAACACTAGAGAAGCATTCATTGAACAACACTAAGATTATACTATTGCAACCAGTCAGGTTTCCCCCATAAGAGGCAGAAAAGTTAATAGCTCTTCATAATGCTAGGGCACATACCTTTGCTATATCTTTCTGCTTTGTGAAATAGAGGAGCATATCTAGGTAAGTGTACAGCAGGATCTGGCAAAGGTCCAAGTCCTTGATCCTGCCCAATAAAATATCGAACACTGGAATCATGACTTCCCCAAACGTCCGCACTTCCTCATCCATTGTTAAGGCTTCTATGACCTCCTCAAGAAACTCAGTCATGTCTTCAAAATCTAGCAAGGGACACAAGACCATTACTGACAATAGATACTCAGTGCAGCCAAACCTCAGAGTATGTGTACCCTGCTACCTAAACACAAGCCTCCCCTTCACCTTCCTTTTAAAAATGGAGGGAGCTGAAGCTTCACTCAAGCCACAGTACTCATCCTGCAGGTTTTCACCAGTGTTAGGATGTCATTTGCTATGCTTAGAGACAAGAATTCAGAGTCCCTTTTAGAGCCACTTCCTCAGTGGAGACAGGAGATCTCACTGTCATCCAGACAGCAAAATTTAAACCTTCAGAGGACTGAATGCACTTACAGAAAAATAGAGCTAGAGCAAAATAAGAAGCCTTACAACATTAATCGTAACCTTACAGCACTAATCCATCAATTAAATTTAGTCAAACTTACGTGCTCCTCTCAGTGCCTCCAGCATCAGGTCCACCAGCTGCTCATACACATTCTGGTTGACGTAAATCTCTGGGGTAAGAAGAACAGTGTGAGCGTTTGACACAGTCAGATTTCGGCAGCGCACAGCAAAAGGCAGCAAGTTCTCTGGAACCTTGGTTATCTGCACAGAAAGAACAAGATAGATCTGGGGATGCGTATCCACTTCTTGCCCTCTATTAGGGCAAGTTCAGGTAGGGCAACTTCAGTTTTTAGATAACAAAAGTTACCTCCTTTCTCAGAAACTTCTACCCACCTCTTCCCTTGCCCTCTGGAAACAGGCATAGAGGTAGCGTAGAATTTGTTTCTCCCCTGCATCCCGATCTGCAGAGAGGTTCTGTGTGCTGGCAGAGGTCATGTAAATCAGGTGGTTTCCAGGCTCCTGCAGCAGCAGTCGGGTGAACAGTGCCTAGACACAAGCAAAAATAGACTGAAAGTGAAACAGTCCCAGGAGAGAAAAAAACCACTTAAAGTAAGGCCCGTATTGTCTTAGGCTAAACTATTTCTGCACAGATGAGCTCTCTTTATCCCTTATTAAGTAGCAGAGTCCCAGACTGAGAATTCTCAGACTTGCTCAAGTTCTAAACTAACAATTTCTCCAGTCACCTTTAAGAGTGAGAGCAGTTCTAAGGGAAATTATTTTCACAAAAAAAAAATAAAAAAAATCACCAAGCAGGAACTGCTGACATCTCTACGAATGAAGCTGAATGTGTACATGAACGCTGATCACAGAGTTCTGTTCAGTGGTGGAGAAGAAAGCACAGTGTCCCAGGACCATGAACAGGAACATTCACCTCCCACAACCACACATAATTGTTCTCTCACACCCCATCCAGGTCGTATTTTTCCTGTAACCATTCCTAGCTGATGTACATGTCTCCCAGGACAGTGATAAACTTATGCAGCCTTCAGGAGGGGCTGGAATAAGCTAATTCTGAACCTTTCCGAACATCTTACCCCCCAAAACACTATACGCCATTTCTAACAAAGCTGCAACTAGCAGCTCTGCACTCTGCTTTGGCAAACAGTCTGCGCTCAAGATGCATTGTGCATGCTTTGCGAGGAAAGACATTTACTCACTGTTGCCAAAGTAATCAGAACACCCAAAAGCCTTATTCTGCTGATTACTGGGGAGTAGCCAACTGTTAGGATAACTACATAGAGCTAAACAAACGTATGTGTTCTATTTTTTTGTTTTGGTGTGGTTTTTGTTGTTTGTTTGTTTTTAAAAACAGAGTATGCACATGCGAGGCTCTCCTTGCCTGTCACCATTGCTGTAGGACAACCTATCTCAAATAGAAGATACTGAATTCCCTGCTCACAACTAGGATTTTGAAAGAGTTCTGCCAGTACCTATCAGTGCATTGCTCACACCAGCTACGTTATTTCTGTCTGGACAGTCATCAGTCTGTGTGAGAAACCAGATGTGCAGCAACTGTACCTGCTCAATATTTTCCATGTCGAGCCAGTCTTGGTCATCCAGATCTGCAGCCATTTCTTCCAAATACACACAACGAGCTGGAATCCCATTTCCACTTTTCATGCTGGGATCACCTGAGGAAAACACAAATAATCCGCTGTCCCGAGGCTGACAGAGAACATAGCTACAGGCAGTGAAACCTGCAGGCAAGATCCTGCCCGTGGCAGAGCTGTCTGCTACCAGCTGCTGCTGGGAAGCACTACCCCTCTCCCATCCAGTTCCCTATAGATCTGACAAGGTCCTGCGAGGCTTCTTGTACTGCTGCTCAAAACACATTCCACTTGTGAACCCAGCAAGACAGTCCTCTTTCTGCAAGCACGTTAGTCATGCTGCACACCATTAAAAGTCACACTCTTACACTGATATCACTTGTAAGTACCAATTTTGGGGTACTATGCGGTTGCTCATGAGAACCCAAGCTCTCAGGGCATTTCCCTGTTCACATCCTTGCCTTGCAGGGCCCCACTTAGCAGAAGTAACACAAGCTCCTCAGCATGCTGCTACCACTGGTGCCACCTTGGTGCCAGCTCAGAGACATGCCAAGTGATAACTCTGTTTGCCAAATGCAGCAGAAGACAGTCAGAGGTGCTGACTCTTAGGGTTGTTTTCTTAGGGACCAGGGGCAGAAACAGTCTCTCTGAGCAGTTGTGTAATGTTGTTTTCTGTGATCCTTGCAGGTAAAAAGCAAACACAGCAGCCCTGCTCAAGGCTGTGGGAACACACGATACAAAACAGCTGCACAATCCCAGGACACTGACACTCTCCACCCAGCATTTCTCCCAGGCTGCTTCCCACCAGCACAAGCACCAGAGCAGAGCTTACTATTTAAAGGGGGAGCCGTGCCTGCTGGTGTCTGCCCATACGGGAGCACAGCAGCGCCCCATCTCCTTGGGGCCCACACATGCCTCCGCAAGGCAAACCACGGCAGTAATGGGACAACGCCTGCCACGGGAAGCTCGAGCACTCACTGTTGTCAAGAGTGATAAGAAAGATCCTCTGGATCATGTGGTTGATATTGAGCTGCTCGCACAGCTCCTGCTGGGAGCGGAAGGAGCGGCTGATCTCGGCCACGGAGTAGTCGCAGTCGTCCAGGCTCTCGGAGACGCTGTTGTCGGAGTCATCCTGGCTGGCGGAGGTTTCCTCGCCTGCAAAACAACGCTCCTGAGCCGCCCCGAGCACGACGGGGAGCCCACAGACGCGGAGGGGCTTCGCCTCTGCGGGACCGCGCGGCGCCAGCGCGGGAGCGGGGCAACCCCCGCGCAGCGCCGCCCGCAGCCCGGCGCCCTCTTCCCCCGCGGGCTCCCGGCTGCCAGGC
>VXAA01000760.1:360521-374804 GCA_013399115.1 Anseranas semipalmata
CCCCGCTCCTTGTGCCTGGTTCTGCCCGACCCCTGCCTGCAGCTGCAGCACCGGCCAACCGCAGCACCCAGCCTGGCCTCCTGACAGCGGCCGTGGTGTGCGGGGCTGGGACAGAGCCACCCCAAGCCCTGCATCACTCACCCGTGGCTTCCACAATGCCCTCGAAGATGATGATGATCTCAAACTGCTCCCTCTTCAGCGACTCCGCCGACATGTCCCAGAAGGGGCTGCGCTGGTCGATGATGTGGCAGATGATCTGGGGCTCCACCAGGAACAACCTGTCCTCCCCTGTGTCGTAGCCCAGGTTCAGCTCTGACTGCTCCAAGGGTATGAACTCCCCTTCTTTGGTCTGTCTGGATTTTATCAGTTTGGCTCTTATTTTTGCATCCACCATGTGGCTCTCCCGGAGGTCCCCGATGCGGAACATCAGGCAGAGCTTCCCATCCCGGTGGGAGATGACACAGTTTTTGCTGAAGATTAAGGTCTGGGCACGCTTCTTGGGCCTGGAGATCTTGACAAACATGCACCCCACCATAAGGGCATCAATCATGGACCCGATGATGGACTGTGCCATGAGCAGGATGACGCCCTCGGCACAGTTGGCTGTCACAATCCTGGAGCCGTAGCCAATGGTCCTCTGACTTTCCACAGAGAAGAGTAAGGCAGATATGAAATCGTCCACATTCTCAATGCATGCCTTCCACTCTGGATCACCAATGTGGTTGATGTCTCCCCTTATCCATGCGTCAAAGAAGTAGATGGTGCCAAAGACAACCCAGGTGACAATATAGCACATCATGAAAACGAAGAGGAACCAGCGGTACTTGAGGTCCACGATGGTGGTGAAAATGTCCGAGAGGAACCTCTTCTTCTCCTGGATGTTGCCCAGGTTCACCTGGCACTTGCCCACTTTGGTGACATAGCGCTGGCGTTGCTGCTTGCTCGCCAGGCCGAGCAGCCGCTCGTCCTCTATGAGCTTGCAGCGCCGGGTCTGCAGCCTCTCGGTGGCGGGGATGGAGACGATGCTCCGGGTGGGCGTTTTGCTCTGTGCAGGGCTGGGGATGCTGGGCACGCTGCACGTGTGCCTTGGGTACCAGCGGGAGGTGACGTCTCGCGGCGCAGGCTGGGGGTCATGGTGCGACATGCGGCGGTGCTTGGGCAAGTCGCTGGCACTGATGGAGACGCTGGGGGAGCGCCTCGTGGGCGCGATGGCCTCCGAGTCCACTCGGCTCCGAAGCAGAGCCAGCTCGCTGGGGACATCAGTGCCACAGGGTGGGGAGAAGTCATTTGGGACCAAGGCCCTTCTCTCGGCAGCATCAACGGCCGCTTGCTGCTGGCTGTCGTCTGCCAGGAGCACAGGGGCAGCAGGGACTTCAGGCTGCAAGGCGAAAGGTGCCAGCCCGCGTTAAACCACCCTCGTCGTCCTCTGCGCTCTGAGCACCGAGCCTCACGCACCCGGGAAGCTCCGCACCTCATGCAGGACAGCGGGGACCTGCGCGGAGCCCCACGGGCGGTGTGCCCAGGGGCGCAGCCCTACCTTCTGGGGGAAGGTGCCGTAGCGGCTGGTATTGGTGGGCGGCCGTGGCAGGTAGGCCAGCATGTGCCTGGCGGTGGGCGCCTGCGCAGGCGGGATGGAGTTCCTCCGGCCCCGGGGCTCCTCGCATGGCAGCCAGCTGCCGCCCACGCCGTTGCGGGCACAGGGGCCGTGCTCCCACCATGGGTCTGTGCTGCTGCCGGCGGGAAGCACTGCAGCCATGGTGCAGGGCACTGCGGGAACAGAGGGGTAGTGTCAGTGGGGCGTGGGATGCATGGGCAGCGGGCTGGGCAGGGATGGGGGTGTTTGGGGTAAACACTGCCTGGTCCTGCCAGCAGCCCCTCAGGGCTGTAGCAGGTGAAGGATGCTCCCTTGTGGGAGGGGGTCTGGGATGGGGGCGGCTGCCAAGGCAGCGGTAGCAGCACGGGCGAGCGCACAGCGATGTCGTGGAGTTGTGGGTGAGCCCGGAGGGCAGTGGTGTTTCCCACTGGGGCTGGTTTCTGTTCTCCCCGCCGGAGGAACATGGGCGTTCAGGGTCCGCAGCAGTGAGGGACCGGTGGGGCTGGCGTTGGGGGCGTCCCTGCCCCTGTGTCCCTGCCTGCTCCATGCCCCCTCCCAGCCCTGCGGTGTGGTTGCAGCGAGGGGACAGCCCTGAGCCCTGCACGGGGCTGGTGCCGCAGCACAAATCCTGCAGCTGAGGCCCTGGGGCTCCTCACAGTGAGAGTGCTTTGGCGATGGGGTCAGAGCTGTCGCTAATGACAGCCCCTCGCTCGCCTGAGATGGTTTTGAAAAAGAGTTCCATTGGTGGGAAGCAGACCCAAATCCCTTGCTTGTGTCAGTGATGTCTAGAGAGCCCTGTCACATTCTCTGGGGCTTGGCTCCCACTCCCTCAGAGTTGTTTATTTTTATATTGTTTTTCATAGAAAGTCAAGTTGGATGTGACCCAAAGCGCTACTTAGTAATGCAAACAGCATCCCGGCAGAGAGCAGAGAAAAAAACGCCCTGGCAAGGCAGGCGAGCTCCCCAGCCCCGGGCCCGTGGGAGCGGTGGGGCCGGGGAGCGGCTCCGCGCCTCCTGCTGCAGTGAGAGCTGCTCCCCCTGCCCCACCGCCCCAGCGCTCCAGGGGGAGGCGAGGTCTTAGCCCTGCGCGGGAAGCGAGACGCAAAGAGGGGCGAGGGGCGCGCCAGGGCTGGGAGGGGAGGCTGCAGCAGGCGGGCCTGGAGTGAGAGTCCTCTCTGCAAAGAGCCCTGGGAATCTCCCAGAGGAAGCGGAATATTAATACGAGTCCCGCCTAAATTGTAATCCTGTTAGCCGCATTTCCGCAGCGGCTTTGGTGTGGTCTTGCTGCCGCTGCGCTGTAGGTGCTTGGCTGTGGTGGTGCGGCTGTCCCGCGGCCGGCAGCGTGGCACGGCTGTTGTGTACTTGCACCGCGGTCCCTCGCACCCAGGGCATTCGCTGTGTCTGGAAGGACACCCAAAACACCCCGAGGGCAGATGCTGGGGGCCCAGTCCCGCGGGAGCCACCCTCTCCTAATGGGGCCCCCGCCCAGGGTGATGGAGCTGAGCTGGACCGGGGGGAGGCACCAGATGGCTAAGCCAATTACCGGCCCTAATTGCATTGCACCACCTGGGGACATAGGTGGCTCCCTCCCGTGAGGCCGCTTGAGCAGCCCCTGCAGCTGCATGAAGCAGGCTCATTTCTGGTGGTCACCTAGAGCTTGTTTCCAGGCCCTGTCCCTGGAAAATTGCTGTAATGCCAGCCAGAAACATAACTTGGGATGGGGAAGGACCCGGCTCCGCAGGGTACAGGAGCGGGGCGGTGGTGCGGGGGTACCTGACTGGCAGAGCCCCCTCACCGTCAGCAGGCTGCAGCCTCACGGCGCTCACAGCAGAATCTGCCCCAGTGCAGCTCTGGGTGCTTTCCCTCCAAGGGGAAAGGCAAGGGGCCCTGCTGCCTCGTCCAGCATCCTCTGCCGCTCGGTCCTCGTGTGGGCAATCCGGTCGTCCATCGAGCAGGGCAGGGGCCCAGAGGCTTGGGTCTTGGGGCAGCTGGGTAGAGAAGTTGCAAACAAATTGCGCGATGGACTGATCCTGCTGCAGGCTGGTGCATACACTCTGGGCAGTCCCAAGCCTCCACGCACGAGCTTCCCGCAGAAACCCCGTCCCGGCTGTCCCTGCCGAGCAGCCACGCGTGGCGGGCGAGCTGCACACCACAGGGCTTCACCACTCCCTGCCTGTGTCTGCCGAGCTTTCCTAAACTGCCTGCTGTTTAACAGCACTTCATTTTGTGATTCAGTGAATCCTGGCTGCAGGGGAGCTAGAAGCCCTGTGAGCAGAGGAATATTTACAACGAAGATGAATAAAGAAGAGGGAAAGTGAAAAACAATCACGGTTCAGCATACATCCCCACTGCGTCAGCGTGGCCAGCCCTATATTGTTGTCTCTGCATCTCCTGGTTCAGGCTGCGACAATTGGTCTAACAAGCTTCGGGGTGAGTGTTTTATCTCAGGAATAATTATCTGCCTTAATTATTCCCTTCCTCAGGGCAGCAGTGGCCAGCTGAGAGCTGACATCTGGCCTCTGTGCACCCTTGGTGCAGGGCTGGGAGCAGTTTCTCTGCTCTTCCGCCTTCCTCTGCAGCAGGAAAAGCAGCAGAAAGGGCAGGAGCTGCAGACGAGCCTACAGGTTTGAAAAGCACAGCTCCCACAGGCATAATGGCAGCTGAGTTGTGGTGAAATGCTTTATAAAGTCAGGAATTTCTGAAAATCCTAAATTCCTTTATTTTAAGATGATTTCCCTTAATAACAACTGCTCCTGCCAATTCATAATTCATTATGTTTAGAGATTTTTTTCCAAACCATGTGTAATTCCTTTAACAGACACCACGTGAGACTCTTGGGCATGAATTTTGGATGCCCAGAGACATGGCTGGCACTGGAGCACGAGCCGATGCTGTACAGGTAGGGATGGCCACGCATGCAGCTCTCAAACCCAAACGGCTGGGGAGGAGAGGGGGTAATGCAGCATCACTCTGTGCCGGTTGTCCCTCAGCCCTCCTGCCTTGTTGCCTCTGCTGTCTCAGCCCCATTTCCTGGAGGGAAGTGCTGCAGGAGGACACGTTCCTGGAAATCTTGGCAGCGAGGCAGGATTGCTCTGACCCACGGGGACAGGAGCCTGGGCTGCCAGGGGACCGGTGCTCGAGCGCTGGGCTCTGTGCATCCTTTGAGCATGACCTGCTCTGGGAAGTGCTCACTGCCAGAGTCCTCAGAGGAAGTGCTCTGGCTCCCGCAGTGTCTCTGCCCTGCCACCTCCTGCCACTGTCCCTGCCACCTCCTGCCACTGTCCCATGGCTGCTACCCCAGCCTGCAGCACAGCCAGCACGCATGCCCCAGCTCGCGAACACATGGTGATGCCCAGAACAGAGGGGGTGGGTGGCATTGCAGACACCCTCAGCATCACGCTCCCGCCACATCCCTGCCCCTCTCCTCCAGGGGATGGTGGCCGTGAGCCCCTGCTCATGCAGCCCCGTGTGGCAGCAGCACCCGCAGACCCCAGTTCACCTACCGCATCTCCAGGCACAGTGCCTGCCAGCTGGGAGCAGGCACGGCCAGCAGACCTCGGCCTCGGCCCACACCTACGGCTGCTCTCGGGCTGCCCCAGTGCCGTCCCGTCTGCCCTAGGGCATCTTCCAACTGGTTCTGGAGGAAAATCCTCTCCTGGCTGCGCAGCAGAGCTTATGGGAGGCAAGGGGAGCTTGGCAGCATCCTCCAATCCCGCTCCAGGAGGAGAAGGTCACCCATTAATCTCCCTCAATGACAGGCAGAAATACCTCAAGATGATTTAATCAAAGGGCTCGGGCAAAAAGCAGATGCGCTGCGGGGGCTCGGCCTGTGCAGCAGTGGCATGGCCTCCATGTTCCTCCTGCCCCAGCCTCCCAGCACAGAGCAGGGCTGGCTTTCAGGCCAGGAGCACTGGCTGCTCGTGACCTCTGCTCTCTTAGCTGTCTGCCCGTGATGAGCGAGGGCCAGGTGCAGAAAGGTCTGATGCCTTGGGCTGCAGGCTAGGAGAAGCCGCGGCCCCTTCCCTGGCCAAGTGCTGGGGAGGCTCACGCCCATGCACAAGAGGACTGAGCTCCTCCAAGGAGTGCAGCTCCTCGCAGCCCTTCCTGGTGCTCCTGAGGTCCACAGGCATGCCTGACCCTGTGGCTCCATGCAGAAACCGGGGCTGGAGTTTGCCTCCCAGGCAGGGGCTGCACACAGATGGACCCTGGCGCCTCCCAACCCCGGGGTCCCTGTGCAGATCCTGACACCCCGGGAGGGACCCACCAGCCAGAGCCGGCGAGCTGCTCTCTCGGGAGAGGAGCGCTCCTCCTCCTCTGCAGTGCTCAGGAGCCAGCCTGGGGCGGCTGCACAGTGAGCACTGCCTGGGACAGGGTGAGGAGGGGCTGCCCGGCGCTGCTGGCAATTGCTCCTGCCAGGCGTCCTCCGCAGGAGGGTTCCCTGCCCTCATCCTCACGATGACCAGTTCCCCATCTGGTTTAGGGATGAGATCATCAGCGAAGGCTGGAAGACATCCCCCTCATCCAGCTGGTTCCCTCATGTCTGTCACCAATTAATCCATCGTCCTGCTGACGCCCACCTCAGCGCAAGGGGTGCTGAGACCTGCAGGACAGGGATAACGCACCTTGAGGTCTCGCTCTGCTGGCCGCTCTGTGTTATATTTAAAGTTGGTTCCCTACAGCAGGAGGGTTAAAAATAGCCAAGGTAGCACAGAGGTTATAAATAACTGTTCAGCCACAGCCATACACTAATATAGCACAGTTAAGTCTCCACAATTTGCACTCGGAGTTAACCGTGACTGCAGACCTCAGCTCACCCCACCTCCCGCAGGTGACAGGTCCTGAGCTGCCGTGGGAGCCAGTGAGGGACGGCGGAGTAGGCAGGGATGAAGCAGGCAGACGCACGTCCCTGTCCCCCTGCGTGACTCGGTGGCCTGTGCAGCCGGAGCTGCCGGTGCAAATACCGGCCACAGACGTTGCCTGGAGGCAGCTTGCAACAGGCAGGACCATGGGGATGTGTCCAGAGCCAATGCCTGCGGGCAGGTCCTGGCTGACAAGGGGGGTTCGGGACATCCAAGTTTCCCATGCACTTTAGCGAGGGGCAGGGAAGGAGGGCGAGAGACGGGCAGAATGCTGCAGCAACTGTGCTCAGTGCAGGATGCGTTACAGCAGGAGGATGCAGAAGCAGAGCAGTCCGATGCAGTCAGCACCGAGCAGTGGAAAGCAGGATGTGTACCCAAGAGATAAAGCTATCCGTCCCTAGAGCAAACAGGTTCTGGTGACCCTGCACTTTTTTTAAAGGTCTCCCCTCTTTCACTTGGTTTGTGTTCTAGGAAAGTGGTAGTGGCTCGGTGCTGGAGACGTGGGGCACGGAGGCACCACCGGCCCCAGCTGTGCTGAATCCTGTGTGGCTCCGAGCCCCCTTCTTGGTGAGCTCGAGACATGGGGGTCCCACAGCCACAGCCTCTGCTGGGGTCAGGGGGCTGGAGCACCTCGCACCCCAGCTGCACGGGCATGGTGCCCAGCGCCGGGCTCCTGGCCCCGGCAGCACTGACACTCCTGCTGTGATCAGGAAGAAACAGTAATTTACCAGCCTTGCCCCCTAATATCCTTCTTGGTATCAAAGAGGGCAGATGAATGAGAGATTAGTTACTAATCTCCCAATGAAGATGAATCTAAAAGCTGGATCTTGTGTCCCATTTGTGGGGCCAGGCACACAGGAACAGATGGGAAGCGAGTGTCAACAGAAAGTTAGGATTTTCCTTATGAAGTCATCTGTCCTTTTTTCCTTTTCCCCTTTTTTTACAGCAGGGTATTTTCTCTCAGTGACAACAGGTCTAATTTTCCCAAAGTGACATCTCAACTCTACCTCTGTGTCCCAGCTCCCCTGGCACTTAAACGCAGATAACCCCAGTGACGCTGTTCTGAGAGCAAATGTTTGCGAAGCACTTTCTGAGGATGTGAAGTACCACAGCGAGGGTAAAGTCTGGCTCTGGTGCAGCACAGAGACTTCCAGGATCTCCACCTCTGCCTCCCAGACCAGGGGACCCGTCGTGCGGAGCTCAGCTCTGCTGAAGCAGCCTCTGGGCCACGAAGTACGCTGAAGGCAAACGTTTTGCTCTTTGTGGCTTTACTCACGTCAAGCACCAGCACATTTCCCTTGGTGCTGTGTGCACTGCAGCACGAGGTGCTCCAGACCAGGCAGCGATCCATGTCTCCCCTTGCCCGCTGCACTCAGCAGGGCACAAGGTGCGGTGGCTGCGCTGCTCTGTCCGTCTGTGAGCGCATGTGGAAGGAGCAGACCTGGGAGCATCCGTGGGGCCCGGCTCTGCAGCAAGAAAACCATCTTTTTGGAGCAGCTGCTTCCAGCTCGGCCTCCATGGCCTGGGGATGAGGCTCCCTCCCAGCACCACTGCTGTGATGAGAAGATGCTCCCTGGAGAGCTGAGCCCGTCAGGAGGAATGCAGAGAAGACTACGACATTTACAAGAGTCTCCTTGACTACGAGGAGTGGCATAGGAGCGCAGGCACCTTGCTTTCCTCCCTGATGCAGAAGGGAGAGTGTTCCGCAGAACAGCAGGGCAGGAAGAGTCGGGACATCACCGTGCTTGCCTCGTGCTGTGGTGTGTGGGTCTCGCATCATTTGTGAGATGTGGGGCTGCTCAGCCCGGCTCCTCCAATCACTCCCATCAGCACAGGGTGGCCACGCTCGGGGCAGAGCTGCCTCTCTCCCCAGCAGCTTGTAAGGTGCCTGTTCATTGCTGCCTGTTTGTAAAGTCACTATTCTAAGAAAACATGCTCAAGCCAAACCAATGCTGTCATTACTTCGCTCGCTGTGAAAGTGCTTCCCAGCTGGGAGCATTCCCACCTGCGCGCTGAGCAAACAGGCAGCACCGTCCTCTGCTCCTCCAGCAGAGGTGCAGCCTCTGTGGAAGCCCCAGTCCTCCACTGAGCTCCTGTGGCAGCTCTCAAGACCTCCCTGGGTATTTAAGGACTGCCTGGGAGTTGATGCCTTAAATCCTCCCGAGAAAGCCTAATGCTGCAGTCGCCAGGATGGGAGAGGTGCTCTCCTGCAGGCACCCCATCCCCTGCAGGCACCCCATCCCCTGCTGCAGCCGGCACCTCCTCTCCCCTCCCGGTTGGGGCTGGAGCTACCACTCATTCGGAGCTGCTCTCTGCCAAGACTCTCGCTTCAGGGTTCCCGAGGCTCAGAGGATCTGCATGCTTTTGCTTAACCCTCCTGTGTACGGATGGCATGGCGAGGCAGGACCACTGCAGCCTGTGAGCCAGGTTTGCCCTGAAACAACACTGCCCACACACAGGGATATAAACCCCTGTCCCTGGGGACTCCTGGGGATGTCCCCTCCGAAGAACCTGCCAGCCCAGAGCATCCGCCCCTGGCCTGTTACCAGTGGTGCAGGGACGGGACAGGAGGAACGTGCAGGGAGCGGGGCTGTGCAAGCACCAAGTGCTGCATGCACGGTGGCGAGGGGGAAGTGGGGGGAGAGGGAATAGAGCATGGGGTTGATGCTTGGCTTTCCAGAACAGCTTTGCTCCCTGTTGTACCCAGTTTTTCCTGCCTAGCCAGCAGTGCCTTCTTTTAACACAGCAAAACCAACAAGACACGAAAATGATTGTGGCCACACCCAGACATTAGAGGTATAAGCTTCAATTTCCCCCTACATGACTCCTCTGAACACCAGAAACAAATAGCAGCACTCTGCCTGTGGCTGTCAACGGAAACGGTGCATTCATGGAAATCCACACAATAAATACACAGCTCCAGAAGTGTTAATACCAAAAGCTTCTGCTCACCTAAGCTTATCTCAGCCCCACCAGCAGAGCCGGCGCACAGCTTACAGACACAGCGTTAGCATGGCTTGGAGCTGCAACACAAAGGTCCAACTGGGTGCAATGTTTCTCGCGCTCTTCGGCTGGGTCTCGTCCTGTGTCACCACTTTTGTGCCGCTCTGGAAGAACCTCAACTTGGACTTAAATGAACTGGAGATCTGGACCATGGGGCTCTGGCAGGTCTGCATAGTCCAGGAGGAGGGAGCCATGGAATGCAAAGCCCACGACTCCTTCCTCGCTCTGCCGCTGGAGCTGCGCATGTCCCGAATCCTGATGTGCCTCTCCAATGGGCTGGGGCTTCTTGGATTCCTCCTTGCCAGTTTGGGCTTGGACTGCTGGAAAATATGTGAAGAAAAACCTGACCTAAAGAAATGGTTCTTGCTTGCTGGAGGAGTGACTTTTGGCACGTCAGGGATCATGACCCTTGTGCCAGTCTCCTGGGTCGCCTATAACACAGTCCTTGAGTTTTGGGACGAAACCATTCCCGACATCGTCCCGCGATGGGAATTCGGGGAGGCAATGTTCCTGGGGTGGTTTGCTGGATTCTTCCTTGTATCAGGTGGGTTGCTTCTTATCTATACCACCTGCTTAAACAGGACTGAAATGCCAGCCGTGCCTTCAGCAGTCTGCCCGCAACGTCCAGCGATGGAAGGTCCAGCTGGGATGTCACCATGGAGTCACCGCTCACACCCCAAAAACGCAGACCTGGTAATCTAAGACTTGCAGCACTGTGTCCTGTGCAGCTCCTGGCTGTTCAGATTTCAGAGACAGTTCTTGCATTTTACAGGATGATTTGCTAATTCCTAAGACAGTGTTGCAGCTTTTTTTTCCTTCCCATCTGTGTCTGTCTGCTTCACTTTTTCCCCCCCTTTTTAAAGAGCAACAGCTTTTTCTGCAACATTTGCAAACTGAGCCTAGCATTGTAAGCCAAGAAGGCAAACACAGAGCAGTAAAGAGCACTTCATATTTCTGGTTACATCTGCAGTATACTCACTTAGTAATTATGCTATTGCTAACATTCCCTGGAAATCTCCAATAGTCAGGAATGTAATCATTGTAACACCTATGTCCAAGCTGAAAAGCTCATTCCATGAATGTCCATTTCACTTTGATGTATTCAAAATAAATTATTTCAGTCGTCACCAACATGTTTCTGTGCTCTGAAAATATAACCGCATCTTAATGCATGGGAAGACTGGGGATGAAGGGTCTGATCTTATTTAAGGAACAAGGCTGCTGTTTGAGTATGTTGTTCATCTAGGAAAGCTCAGGAAAAAAAGAGAAAGATGGAAAAGAAAGGAGAGAGGGAAGACAAAAACATGAGTTGATACAAAAGACTGTGCTCCAAAAGCAGAAAGCCAGTGGCACTATCCTGGTCACTAGCCTGATGTTCTTACCACTAAGATGATGAAGTCATAAATGTACCACAGACCTTCATTTAGAAAGTTCTACAACTGAATTGTTTACCTGTGCATAAAAGGCAAAAACGGGAGAGAGAGACCCCCCCCCATTTCGTGGGTCTCTTTAAAGATCTCTTCCACATTTTGTTGATTCAGCTATAAAAATAAAGCTTCCTTTATGCCTCTATGCTACTGACAATACCAAACATCAGGCTGAATTAACACCAGGAATCCTGACAGCAGGAAACCCACTGTTACAGTGTTATTTAAAAACTGAGTTTACTGCTGTTTTAATCTGTTTACACTAGAAGCCACAGCTGCATGATCAAAAATAAAGGAAGCCCCCAACCAAAAGCAGCATTCCTTTGGGAATCAAAGTTCGCTTTTCTTCAAAAGTCCTGTTTTGAAATTTGCACTTTGCTCTGGCTAAGAGTAAAAGAAGTAGTACAGGCGGAGAGAGAAAGAAAACAGATTATTCCTAGACGTTTTTCACACTGCCTATACTTAGGACAAGACAGAAAATTGCAGCCAGACCAGAATAGGTGTTTCAAGAAGTCTGAGCTTCCCGACCAGCGCAGCTGTCCTGGACACATCACTGCCACAACTGATGCCTGCTGTGTGCGCGAGCAGGACCCCCACGCAGGGGATGCAGGGCATGCTCTCCAGCTCCCAGATCTGCATCCATATCTCTACACCGTTTGTGCTGAGGGGCTTTACATTCAGCTTTAAATACATAGTCAAAACCTGGAAGTTATGCTACAGAACAAGAACACCACCACCAACAAAAACAACACCCCACAACCTGCAAAGAACACACAAGGACTTTTGAAGTACTTTCCCTTTGGACTAGTTCTGTGTGTCCAATTTTCCAGGCTTGCTGCTATTGATTGAATGGGCTGAGCGCATCCCTTCCCACAGCACTGCAGCCGCTCCCCGGGCTGCGGTCGCACGCAGCTGTGAGGGGAGAGGAGGGACCCAGCAGTTCTGTTCATGCCACGTCCTTCATAATGATCAAGCACAGCACAACAGTGGGGCCAGAAGGGTAGCATTCTTGGCAGACGAACATGCTTTTCAGAGAGTTACACAAACTGTCAGCTGCCCTCTAAAGGTCTGACAAACCCACAAAGCAAAGAGACTCTATTTTGGCTATAACTCGTCACCCACACCCTTGGGAAATGAAAACATGGGGGAGGGAGAAAGATGACGACAAGACACTGAGCAAAGGTTTCTTCTAGCTTCAGGACACTCCTCCCCTCAGGCATGATCCAAACTATCAGCACTTAATAGGCACGGAACTGCACTCTTGAGAAGTCTTCATTAGCATTTTTTAAAGCAGGGTTTGGATATCTGTTGGGATATTTCATTTTTTTGTAGCAACTTGAAGAACAGGATAAAGTCTACTGTCTGAGTAGTGTGAATGAGTGTGTGAATAGCTGGAATCTCTTAATTCAAGATTTTTTTCCCCAAACCACATCCTGGTTGCCTGGAATTCAGAATGCCTTGGAATGACACAACAGTATTGCAAAAGTTATCTTGAAATTATGAGTCATCTACTTGCTGTGCAGGGTGAACACAGTTACTGAGTATGTGGCATCAAGACCCCACGCTCTCTGTTTAAAATGCTGAATACTTTCACATATTGCAGTCAAACCCCAGAACATGAGTACCCTAAGAAATAAAGCAGAGGTCTCCTCATTTCACAACGTCCTCTCCATCACAACACTGTGGAACACAAGGCACCAACGCTGAAAAAGCAGCATCTCTTACTCTATGTCAGCCCATTAACTGTAACAGGCTTGGCCCACTTTTTGCACATGGATAACTGGAGTTTCTATAGATAAATGTTTTCATTTTATTTTAAAATAACAGTGAGAATACAAGATAAACAACCTCTCACAGGAATTATTTATATTCCTAAATAACGTGGAAACACAAACTGACAGAGCAGTGGGACCATACTGACAATTTCAATCAAACATAGCTCTGCTAATTACAACAAATTTTGTACTAGGAAGAAGTCCTCCAAAAATCTGTCTTTGATTTGTTGAAAAAAACACCCTTCTGTATTTCTCTCTCCTCTTCCTAAGTTGCTGAAAAGAATCTGCATTTTTTCAGAGCAATGACAGCAGAAAGAAGGTAAGGACTCCATTATAATGTAGGATCATGTTAGCAGTTCAATATGCAATTAAATGTTTCAATTCCCCAATTAATAAAGAAAATGCTCAGATTTTTGGCTGCAGGAAAACACTGATTATTCCTCCTCTTTACTAACTCAATATGAATGCATTATTTATTGCTGCTTGCTTGGGAATGGCAGATTCCCTCTTCCATAAAAACACAAGTTAATGCAGGATGGTTTGCAATGGAAAAGGGCACAAAACAGATTCTCAGCTCTGAAAAACGAGACTTCAAGAGAAACCACTACACATTGATAATGAACATAAGCATTTTCCCAGCACTGTTTGCAGGAAAATAAAGTAAAGGAGGGGAGATGAAACTCCCTGTAGATCCATTAACTCCCACCTGCCTTTCTAAGAAAGCCCTGCTCTCCCAGCTGCCAACCACCCCCAGGGAACCACATTCTGCTTGTGAGGGACCCCAGCTTGTGTCCCTGCATGCTTGCCCCACGTCTCTGGATCCGCCCCACAGACGGGCTGTTATCTCCAGACACAGCAGGGATTCGAGATGCATGTTCTTCAGCCCATTTACAGCAGCGCAGCATGTGAACCCTTGGTTACACCTCTTAATCTCAAGCAGAAATGGAGAACAGCTAGATAGAAAACCAGATAGCAAAGTAACTCAAAGTACAGCTCAGCGTGTCCCACCCTTATTTAACTAAAGGGGACTTAAGACAGGTACCAACACATGGGAGGCTCACTCGGTTGCATTACAAATTGTGTTCACATTACAGCATGTGTTAGCTAATAATACCATCAGCCACAAAGCAGACAAGCCACAAACGCATGCTGTGAGCCATATTTAACCCCAGGGTATAACACGACCTGTCTACTCTACAAGTTACAAAGATGTTAAGCCACTGTTGCAGACTTTACTGAAATTCCTATCTGTTGAGACAGCTCTCTTGGATGCTGGTCAGCGATGAGCTGAAGCTGTCAAGTCTGAGGAACAAATGTAACTCTATGGTCATAGCCACTAAACTCATCTATTTTTCTGTTGAAGTGTATAGAAGTCTCCCATGCTGTCCTGGCAGCAGCAGGACAGAAGTCTGAGCTACCAAGCACTCCACTGCCTTCGCAGGAGACCTAAGATGAGTTAGCAAGTACTCACACCATTCTGGCAGTTCTGGAGCTTCATCAAATTAGACATTTCTGCATTACTTTGCCAATGGATTTCTTTTTTCTTCCGCTTCCCTTTCTTCCTACTGAAGCCAAGAAGAATTGTAAGGCATAACAACAGAGGAAAAAGAAACACACACAAAAAA
>VXAA01000760.1:374816-404553 GCA_013399115.1 Anseranas semipalmata
AAAAACACACAGTGGGAGCTTTTTTCATTCTAACATAGAACAAATGCTTTTATTGCACTTTTAGAAAATCTGCATAGTCCTAACAAACAGGCTTACCCCCTCACTTACTCAGAATATTTGGTTTAAACAACTGCCAGAGTTCAAACACAATTATAGGCTGCTCGTGGAAGGAAATCCAAATGGGGCACTTTTTTTTTTTTAAAAACAGAAAATTAAAAAAAAAAAAAAGGAGCTGATTCTAGCCTTTGCAGTTATAATCACTAATCCAGCACTAAAATCCACCAGAGGTGAGAAGGAAGTTCACTTTCCAATCCAAGAGGGGAATACGCTTCGGGGGGTTTATGTCCTTTAACCAGTCAGCTATCACTGTAGCACTGGTGTGCTGGAGGCAATCTTTACAGTTCTGTCCTTTCTCTTGTCACTGTCGTTATTTGCTTTTGCCTTTCTCAGAGGAAGAATCCCGCATATTTTCTTTTGCCAGTTAAAATACAAAAAGCTTGTTTGACTTAACTAAAATATGCAGTTGCGTGCATGACTGCCCACATGATATAGAGTGAGTGCCATTGTTCCTCTTGGCTCCCTAACCACGCAATTCAGAATGCTGCTAGCAGAAGCTTGGCAAGATCTGAATATATAATGTCTTGCAGCTAATAATTAAGGAAGATGTAAATGTGTCTGACAGATCAACGCCAGCTAATAGCTTGGCTCACCATATAAACCAATCTCTTCCTCTGCTATTGTCACAATCCCAGGGATTTGTGCCTGCTGGACAGCGTAGAAAAGTTGCCAAAACAGAAAAACCTCCTCATACGGTCTTGGGAATATAAGGCAAAAGGAATTGCCAGGTATCTGTTGAGCCATATTAGTAACAGTGGTTCATGTCCTTTGCATTCTCACTTACTTAACATATTATCTCAAAAGTGCAATACTGCTTTTTATTCGTTCATATTTACAAAGAACACAGGTCTGAATATGAATCACCTATTCTTTTCCCTCTCCCTTTAAATACTGCCTGATGGGAGGATGCTGTGCAGGTGGGTGGTTTACAGTACACCGTATCGAGGTGGAGAGTCTGCCATCTATTTTACAGTCACAGTCGAGGCGCCGTGAATGGACTCCATCACAGCTGCAAAGCGGCTGCAGAGGTCGTATGGGGAGTTGGGCCGGATCTTCGGGGGCTCTTTCAGCACAATGACCTCCGCAGAGCTGTCGAGCAGCCTGGGAAGCAATTCGCCCAGCTTCATCTGCAGATTTGCTGTCAAGAAGGAAGAGGATGAACTAGTCAACGGGACTGAAACAGTAACAGATCAGACAGCAGAGGGTTTGAGGGCTGCAAGCTAAGAAGCTATGATGCCTTTTAGAGAATGATCCTCCAAAGCTGAAAACTGCCCACACCTTGTGCACAGGGATGAGCAGCATCTGCTGATGCACAAGAGTCATTGCACCAGATGGTGGCCTGGGTCTCACTCAGTCCCCAAGTCTTGTCTCTTCATATGGAGTCTACACAGGGCTCCACAAAGAGGAAAGCTCCACAGCCACCAGGCTGTCTTGGAGCAGTGCCAGATGCTACCAAGGTATTAGGTTTTCTCAACTCAAGATGCTGTATTTACTGGTAAGTCAGAAATAACTACATGTTTCAAGGCCACTCTCGAATACTGGCTTTATATTGGAATGAACCAGAGCACACTTTACAGCCTTTACCATCTCAGAACTCCACAGGACAACTCGTACAGAAGAGGCATCATTCAGTTCACGGTAAATAACCGCTCCTCAGGAGCTGACCACACAAATGCCAGCATCAGACTGCGTATTAAAGGACAGGCACTTTTAGATGATGAAAAGCAGGCAGAAAGTGGTGACACCTGAACTAGCTCATGTGATCCAGGAGGTGCAAACAGCCTACTTCTGTTTCTTCGCAATCTTTCATTTAAGTAAAAGCCATTATGGCAAGCCCAAGAATGGGAAACTTGCACACTAGCACACATTTATATGCATTTTATTCTTTACAACAGTATTTTAAGAATAAATCTCCGTGTTTTTGCCTTATTTTCCTGTGGCAAGTTTACCCTCTCCTAATGATAGAAAAAACCTTCAGTGACTCCCCAAACCTTCAGATATAGATCAAGGGGGTTAAAACCAATGTCCCTTAAGAAAAACAACCTGGAGGGAGTCACAGAAGCCTGACTCCAGACTGCAGGAGAAAATAGAGAACAAGGACAGCTACCCAGAACCAAAATTCAGCTACAAAACAACAATCCTCTCTTCATAGTGCAAAGTTCCTCTCAATTTGCTCCCCATTCAGCCCAGGCAATTAAGCCTGGCCTTAGCATTCACCTGCCATCTAAGGAAAACCCTCAACTCAGTAAGAGGAAACAAAACCAAAACCTAAAGCATTATTTTCAAATTAGTTTTTCACATTTCAGTGAACAGGAATCCTTTTTCTGCAGCTTTAGTGAAGAAAAAAATAAATTCTTCTATTACATAACTCAGTTGATGATTCAAATACATTTCTCCTCTCACAATCTCCATCAGAAATACCCAAACTTGCTACAATGCTAACGTTAAGAATTTGAGGAAGTGTTTTACACAGTCCTTTAATTCCTTTCTAGTTAAGATCTAGAAACTGCCCTGACCACAAACAGCGTGAAAAAGGTAATGTGGGTAGCAATGCAGGCAGGCAATGCATTCCCTACCGTCCATGTCTTCTTGTCCCAAATAGGAGCACCAGCGGTTTCTCATGACCTCAATGGCATCCAGGTCTTCTTGGGAGATGTCAAAGGTGCTCATGAGGTGCATGCAGGGGATGATCAGCTCGTTCAGGATGCTAATGCCCTCTGCCACATGAGCTTCTTCACAACTTACAAACAGAGATGCTGCCACCTCATTCAGCTTCTAGGAGAGGAGGGCGAATCAGAGAAAGACTTTTAAAAAGCAAGTGCAGACTTCAGATCATCAACATGCTGTCAGGAAAAGCACACAGCTCAGTCCCTTTCACTGGACAGCTGTGCAGGAGCACAAACAGAACCAGGTGCTGAGTTCTGGTGGAACAGCAACCTTTAAGCAAAGGAACCATACTACAGAAAACAAACTGATAAATACATGTATTTATATACATACATGCAATTTGTTATATATGCATATAGCATATATATATATATATATATAGCTTATTCATAATTCTGGTTTTAATATCTGCCTTTACCAAGATTCCTCAAAAATCATACCAAACATTCTTTCATTGCATTATTCTAGATTTCCATACTACTGCTGGTACTCAGGGGCAGGAGCCACAGTAACAGGTGTAAGACAGAGAGTCACACTGGTCTTGGAAACCACAGAGCACAAATTAACAACAAATCTCATTTTTATGCTGCTTTTTTTCCTCCCTATTGAAAAGGGCATCACCTATTGCTCAGAAAGAGAAAGCCATTAGTATCAGAAATAAATATTGCGGGGGAAGGAAGCTAATGGACAAAAACCAATACAACTACTGCTTTTTTGAAAAGCACTGACTTAAAAAAAACAATAGTAAGTTCAGCAGTACTTGAACCTTCCCTGAAAAAGAAGCATGTTAATGAAACGTGCTCCTAGAAGGAGACATGGTCCAATCTGATTCCTTGGGCAATGTGCCCTGAACTGTCAGTAAGAGAACTGCATCACAGAGCAAAAGGAGCTGATGTTACCCAGGCTGCTCTTACCCCTCCACAACCCTCCCCAAATGAGTCGAGAGCTCTTCATTACACACCAAGAGACACTTTCTTCTGTACAAGGCAATCAGCGATTCATTCACTCCTCTGTTGGTTCCTTTCATCAGCAGAGTGGTGTTACTTTGGTAGGCATAGACCAGGTAGGTCAGGGACTCCTGGTACCTAGGAGAAGAGTGTCAGCTGTCCAGCCCGCAAGGTCTGTCACTGTCACAAGCTACAACGTGGTCAGTCATGTCAATGCAGGAAACACTTTCCATTTAGCCCGAACAGTAACTGACATCAGACCCTACAGAAGAACTTAAATTTTCTTGCCAAAGCATAAACAAACAGATACTTTGTGTCAAGTTACGTTCCTTTTTGCCCAACACGCCAAATGAGCACCTTAGGAACAGCCCTTTAAAGTCAAGTTTGTGAAGAGTGTGAATGCCAATGTTGACGTTTTCTGCTCTGCTCCAAGAACTTTGCACTTTGGCAGAACACTCAAAGAAGTGCAGAGGATAGTATTTTCAGTTCCTTTACATATTTCTAGCTTATAAAAGCCCTGCTGAGTAAACAGAACAACTGCTGGATCAAACTTCTTGTGTCAGCCATATCTAAAGAGTTGATAGAGATTAGGCAATTTCAGAGAATCTCTAACACACCCTTGCCCAGCCTCTTGTTGATTTGCCCACCTGAACTTGGCAGCTCATCACTGCCAGCCACCTCAGAATTCAATTCTGTTTCCATCCATGAATAATTTCTAGAAGCTATTTTTTTTTCCTGGATTGGAAAAATCGTTTTTCAAAACACATACCTTTCATAAAACAGCACAGTCTTTCTCCATACTGCAATATTTATGTAACTAAAACATCATGGAGAAAAAGAACGCCCTTTAAAAAAATCTTAAGAGTCTAAAGAACTCCAAAATGTGTTTAAACCAGTACAAGACAGTTTAATTTTAGTACAGGAGTCCAATGGGCAAAAAAAATGATGGCAATCACTTCTGCAAACCCATCTCTGGAAACAAGAATATACAGCTCCACTGAGAGAAAGATTTGGACTAGATGATCTTCAGAGGTCCCTTCCAACCCCGCCCATTCTGTGATTAGGGGACACTAAGGAACCTAGCTAGTACCTCAGCATAATATTTGAATTGTTAACCAAGGTTGGCTCTGCATTCAAGAAAGGGCTACTAGCAAGTCAGAAAGAAAGCATATTGGCCTGTAATACAAGACTGAACGCAAACAGGCCAACACAGGTCAGAAAGAAACAGTTCTGTCAAAGTAGCATCTACTCCTAGGCTATAGCTTTTCTTATCCAAACACACAACTAAAATAAACTTACTTTTTATTCTGGTACAGCTCCAACCCTGTAAGCAAGTAAACAGACACCTTCCGAAAAAGGCTGTAGTCCTCATGCCATCTCTGTTGAGGAAGAGCAAGAAAGCAGAGCATCAGCTTCACCTGTAACATGCATACTCAAGTTTTACATTCCTTCACAACTCAGAAGTGTAGCAGATTTTACCCTTCAAAGAGTTTAAAATTCTCTCAAAAGCCATACATTCAACAAAATGATTTAGTCAACTGCACAAACATTCCTTAAAGCACAGGAAATACCCAGTGTAGTAATTCTCCCTCTAAGCATCTAGCTTCTGAAGATACAAACTTCAGATGGCAAGGCCGTTACCTACAGGCATGCCAGCTACTGCTTTATGTACTTACACTCTTCTGCACTACATTCTCAGTTTCCCACATGCTGCTTTGGACAGCATGAGTTCTGACAGCACAAAGGATCAAAGGTGGCGTTCTGGTCCCTTACCTTATACTCCTCCATATCGACCTCGTCAGGACCAATTTCTCTCAGCTTAGCTCGTGCTACCTTCATAATGCTAATTGACCTGCTCCGTATAAGCAGAGATGAGAAAAATCAGAAGAATGGCCCCAGCTGCTTCCAGATGAGAAAAACTTCATCTTGGAATCCACAGCACAAACCTTTCATCATAGCTGAGGTTTTTATCTGCAAACTGCTCAAGAAGGGTCCGTTCCACAACCTGTTGGGGAGCATTGTTTTGCAGGAAGTAAACGAGCACATGTTGCAACCGGGCATCATTCTGAGGGGTTGGGGTCTCTTTGGAAAGGAGATAGAGTCTGGAATATTCCTCATGGAATGCCTGTCAACAAAACACATGTACTGAAACATCCACTCTTCTGCCAGTCTGAATTCCACAGCAGCTGATACAGAGCTTAAATCTGTCCTGCAATGACAGGATTCCCATGGGAGATAACTAGCCTCTGCTGCTTAGTTATGTTCTATTAGTGAATAGAAGCCCATAAGCACCTGGAGCTACAATTTAAAAAAAAAAAAAAAAAAAAAAAGGATCGCATACCAAGGCAAAGCAAGAGGGTGGGATATATAACTCCCTGAGACAATTTTGGTAATCCTCTTGCAAGTGCCAGGGTTTTCAAAATCAATTGTAATCCTCTTACAACTGTATTAAGGTGCAAGAGTATCTTGTGATTTATATTCCTGTAGATAAATAACACAGGTGATTTCTCCCACGCTACCTTTTTCATTAAAAATATCTGCCTCTAAATCCTAACACCACCTTCAATATTCAGCAGTTTACATTCTTTCAAATGCCTCTATTCCATGCATTTGTTTCTTGAAGACACATTTTACAAGAGAGGTTATAGTAAGCATGCATTTTCAGGACCAAAAAAATATTTTGTGAGTGCTGGTTTATTTCCTAACAATTGCATCAAGGACATGCAATGGATTTTAAAAGGCAAAGAAAGTCTTTTTTTTTTTTTTTTTTCTTCTCCAGACTGAGAGAATTGCCAATACTGAAAGAATAAGCAGTATAAATAGAGAAAAGTAAAGAGCTGTTGTCTCTTCTGGGAGGAGGGAGCTCTTACAAGCTCTAAAAATTATTTGGAACCCAAGAACGTGTCATTATGCAAACACAACCAGAAATGTGGGATAGAAAAGCCATTAGCTAGAAGAAAAGTGCATGAATCTTTCCTTTCACTTTCTTGATATGTCTTGATATATAACAGATTCTTCATTCTGTGTAAACGGATTTCCATACTACTGGATTTAGCAAATAAATAGGATACCTTAACAAGCCCTGCTTCAGACCCATCTCGATCAAAGGTCTGGCGGGCTTTTGCAATAGCCAGGATGACACCTTGCATGGCTGGACTCAGCATCACCTACCATGAAAGCAGGAAAACAAACACAAACAAGAACAAGGAAAACAGTAACAGACAGGAAAAGAAGAAAAGGCATGATGAAGAAAGGAAAAACTTCCAAAAGATAAAGTTTAAAGGAAACCGTACGAATACAGGTGGAATAAGCCAGAGCTGCTACTTGCTTATATACTACTTACTCCACCTATCATATGCACTTTACATGCAGGTTTTTTTAAGCACTTAAATCAAAAGGCTTGTCACTCCAAGCCTTGAATTTATAAATTCAAGAAGTGAGAACATAAAGCACACTAGCCATTCCCCCTCTATGCCCCGTTCAATTTTCTTAAGCAATACAAGATAGCAGTGCCTGTGGCAGAGCATTTCATTGTGCTAACTTCACACAAGCAAGGATTAAACATGCTCAAGTAGTACCTAACTCAGTATTTCTGTACATGAAATTCAACTGGACTTGTGAAAAAGACAACTTCTAGAATGTTGCTCAAGTACATATGAGTGAAGTAAAACAGATTCAAAAAAATCAGTAGCTAGGATACTCTTAAGTTACACTACTAGCACTCAATTTCTTTAACAGATAGGAGAAAACTCTGAATAAAGAAGCTTGTAAATAAACTAATACATCCAGGACCAATTTTGTTACAGTTGTGCCAGAAAGAAGAACTACAGGAACGCTGAGCAGATCTAATGATTGAGTGCTTCTACAGAGCTGCTTCTCTGATGGCATTTAGAAAAGAAGCTACTAAAGAATTTGGTCTGGTCACCTTTTATTTCTACAGGGGGAAAGTTTATTTTGAAAACAGCACCATTTCCGTGACAGACGACTGTCATATCCAGTCTTAGGAAAGCTCAAAGCCAACCAACTATAAAGTTATAGGTTAGTGACAGACAGTAATTAACTCCTGCACTGGGAGCTGTACCTCCTCATTATATCCATCTGCATCAGATCTAACAGGAATCTTCCCCACACTGGGGATTTCCACTTCAGAGACCTGTGAGCTAGTTTGGGCAGCAGACTCTGTTTCTTTAGCAGCTTGTGGTTGTTCTGCCTGAACTGTAAAGGTTGTTTCTCTCGGTTGTGCCTTCACTGGTTCTACCTCCTTTGACTGTGGCCAAGAAGAAAAAGAAAAAGAATAAGAAAAACAAAAGCAAAATACAGGAAAGCAGAAGGGGACTGAGTTAAATGTGGTACAGCTACAGAATTACACAGAAATGGAAAAAGCAAAGGTTTATTAAGAAGAATAATATAAAGACAACAACAGGTTGCTCTCTGGGCCAGGGCTCAGTCCTTACCTCGCAGAGAGCTGCCTCAACGCCGTTCTTTTCATAGGCATTGGCTGTGTTTGCAATGGCCTTGGCAGTCTGCTCTTTCGCAATCATGGCATGCTCAGAGGAAAGAGAACGCACGTTCTGCTCACAGACTGAAGACTGATCTGTCGGGAAAGAGATGTAGCATTAGTGAGCATGAACTGCAGGACACAAACCCAAATGCACAGAGGGTAGAAGGTAAACAGAAGTGCACAAGATCAAAGCAGCCCTCTTTCAAATTTCCTAGGCACACATACCAACTTCTTTATCTGTGAATGGCATCCCCAAATCATTCACATTAGAAATTATCAGCCACCTTTGCTTTGTCAAAAACTTGGCTATGCAGCACTTAAGATGTTAACAGTCTACTAAAAGTGCACATTCTCAGTAACTATGGCCCAACACAAAATAATGGCTTTATTAACATCTTAAACTGCTGCA
This sequence comes from Anseranas semipalmata, assembly GCA_013399115.1. Lineage (NCBI taxonomy): Eukaryota > Metazoa > Chordata > Aves > Anseriformes > Anseranatidae > Anseranas > Anseranas semipalmata. The sequence continues at coordinate 383,458 of VXAA01000760.1, forward strand.
CCACCAGACGATGTGATACAAGATGCCAATTTAATACTGTATTCAAGTCTAGAGTGAGCTTGTTACTCAGTTCCATCAAAATACAATACTGTAATGAATGTTTGCTCTCTGTTATGTCTTGTTTCCCTCTCTTGTTCTAAAATGCTTTGTAGCACTTCTGTGCTTGATTAAACAGCTGCTACGTTCATCCCAGAGGTGAACGCATTTCATCATCAGCTTGTGCATAGAAGCCTCATGGAACCTTTCAGTGGGTATGGCACACACTGTCAGGGACCGCTAAGTAACACTTCCCCACTCAAGAGAATAGCGCTTGAATATTTTCTACTCGATATTTATATTAAAAAAAAAGTCTGGAAGTGAAATGAGATTAGCTCATTATGATTAAATGAATGGAAAACACCATTTCTGTTGACAAGCCTGGAAGCACAAACGTGCAAAAATAGTAGAATAGCTTTTGTATTGGCAAGACATAGTCCCCACACCAGCTGCCTTCCTTTGCTACTTCATTAACAGTTCCTCCAAGATACCTAGAAATGTACATAAGGCTCCAAAACAGTGGTCTTTTTGACCAACTGGTTGTTATTAGTTTCAACACAGTTTGCAAAATCAGATGTGGTATCACCTAGTCCCAATTCAGAAGAGAGGTCCTGTGATTCAGAAGGAGTTGAAGGCTCCATCTGAGGAATCTTGCAAGATTGCTCCTCCTCCCACTCTTCTGCCTCCTGCTCAAGTCGCCAGTTGTCTTCCTGAATGTAGTGTCTCAGTTCTGGGGGCAAGGCTTCAACTTCCTTCTGAAACCGTACAACCTCTGAGCCATCATCTTCATCTGGAAGAAATGGAGGACTTGCATATAATGAAATACATAGCAGCATGACAACACCATTAGAGACTAAACAAATATGCAGTATTATGGACACCTACAATCAAATTGGCTCAGGAATGGAAATAGAAAAAAAATACTTTCTGCTACCTTTATAATTGGATTCGTAAACAAAAGTTCAAACATAAAGACAAATCTACAGAGTTATCTGAAACAAAAAGTAGTTTTTCTCTACCTCTGAACAGCATTTATCACAGAGGAATTCCAGAAACCAGCAACTGCTGATGCAGTAGGTCAGAAATACACCCGTATTCAAGGGCTACCATTGTACACAGAACAGCATTTAAACTGCCCACAGCAGGAACAGTCACAATGCAGCTTGAGACATCATATCTACAATATCACACAACATAAAGGTAGGAAACCACATGGATTTCAAAGCATGAATTTCATGCTGGTACCCATCAGCACCTTTGATACCTACTTCACTATTAGGTTTTGAAATACCACAAACCCCATGAAATATCAGCTTTCGACAAGTCTTAACATGATCAAAACCAAATGACAATCTTCTATACCAGAGATTTCTTTTCATATGCACACATTGTCAAAGCAAAGCATTTTTAAAAACAACAGAAATTGCATTAAATAGGAAAAGGGAAAAAAAAAAAAAAAAAGAATTCATGGGTTCATTCCAAAAGTGGACCTGTCACAGGAAGACAAAGAACAACTTCCAGATTCTCATCAGCAATATTTAGCAATGAACAGAATGACAGTTCTCTATTGTTTGGCTCTATTTATTACATCAAAATGAACCATGCATGAAATTATTAGGTTCTTCTACAGCTGTTGGCCATGTATAGTGCCATGTGCGCAATAATTTATCCACATAACTATTTATACATTGGCACTGCAAACAAACTTGCAAAACTAAGCCACTGTTACCAATAACTCATCTCATGTAATAGGGAAGGCTGTATAGCAAAAGACTCCTGTGTAGGTTCAACATAATGATATCACTAAAAGAATACATCAAAAAGAGTAATAAAATGGGAGGAATAAAGTCAGAGACATTCCATGTAACTTTATAAAAGAAGCACTGTCACATAAACTATACAGAGTGAAAATGAAAAACACCAGCAAAAAATACATGTTGAAAGCAGCAAAAAGGGAGCTTGAATATTTATACATGTTAATATTACATATTCTTATTAGTACAGTTCTTTCTTCAGTTTTCAACTTTATCTCTGTTAGGGATTCAGAAAAGAATTGACTATGGAACAAACTATTTCACATGTATCTGGGATGAAGTTTTTTGCATTGTCTTCTGAAGCATCTGGGCACTGCCTGGCCAACTCTTAGAACAAGAGGGTCCGACTCTAAGTGGCGACAACTGCATCTTAGCCAGCTGCAAAGACTAGCACTTAAGTATTTGTTCAAAACATTCCAACTACATGAGACAAGGTCTAATGAGCTAGCTGTGTTTAAGAGAGTCTTTTCTCCTGTCTCCTGACAGCAATGAGTTATACTCCCCCGCCTGCTGGTCCCACTATTTCCACATCTACAGACAAGTGGTAATACCGTGCCAAAAGGAAGCTGAGGAACTTAATGATCATGCAGGCTAGAGAAAACATAATAGCCAAAAGTCTAAATATGCAGCTCCAGTACCTGCAACAAAGCGGGACACCTTATCGCTTATGTACATCAGGCAGTAGGCACTGGCATTCTTCAAGCCTCCAAATGAATCTCTCTCCAATTCTTCCCACGATGATTCTGTCACTGAGATGTCATTGTATTTGAGCCAGCTTTTTCGAGGCTGGTCATATATGTAGGCCCAGTAGTGACCAGCATTTGCTTGCCCTTCATGTACCAAGACTGCATGCAAACGATATGGAACCTGCAAGTTCACATGGATGGAGTTTTCAGACTTACTCTTAGTAAAGGAAGTTGTCTGATCTCTACAAAGAAGTTATAAAATACATTCACAGCTGTTGCCTTGTACAAGACGATTCATACATTAAATTTACTGCTGTGTAAGAACTGACTTTTAAGGGAAAAAGCAACATGATACATATTTTTTCAACAAATCCTTTCTCCTTTTCATCATAACACTGGGATTTTTTTTTGTTAAATACAACAAAGTGGACAACTTGAATTAACAACGACTAACAAAAAACAATATCAGCATTATCAGTTTACTATTTACCTAATGAAGCTGCATTTCTTACCTGTTGGAGGAGAGGGTCACAGTACATTTGCTCAATGGATAGGTTGACTCTGGTAATAGACTCCTTCAGATCTGCCAAGAACATCACAAATGAGAAAAATACATAAAAATTAATGACTACCCAGGGTTTTCTGGCCCCCTTCACTTCGGAAAGTTTGAAGCCAGGCAATAACTATCAAATACACTTAACAACAGAGGTGAAACTTGTACAAGATTATTTGATGGTAGATCCAAGACTAGTGGATATACCATGTACCTTAAAACGTATGGAAGAGCCATTTTCAGATGAGCAGGAACACCTTAGGGCATAGCTTAGGATGTATCCAGCTGAAGCAACAGAGGGGAATTCAGGCTGGCAATCAACACAAAAAATCATAACAAATATTTAGGGCCAACCTTGCACATCTTGTTCAATCTCATTTCTCCATCGTTGTAGACATGTCCTAACAAGGTTCATCTCTTCCTCAGAAACCACATGAGGAGCTGGCTGTTCAGACATTTCTGCTGGTGAACCAGAAGGCTGGAGCGGCACATTCAATTTTTTCTGCGGAATTTCTGAGGAATTTGCCAAAAAGACAGCTGCATCTTCAGTCTTAGTATCCTTTCTTTCTAGTTTGCTGCCAAGCAAAATCCAATAGTAATGGACAGATTATTCAATCTTTCTCATATTTTTTTTTCCAAAAGAAAATAAAAAGTTAACAAAAATTGCTCAAGAGCCAGACCAGATTGTTTCTTTCAGGATGGCACAACACAAAGAAAACAAATTCTTTGAAATGCACTTCTTCCTTAGCAGACCAAATTAAAATATAGGCCAGGACAAATAAAAGCTAAAACTCTTACAGAACTCTGTCTTTGCACAGTGAAGCACAGATCCACGATGAATAATTCTAAAAATTCCATCCCTTACTAAGAAATTCATTTATTTCCTCATCTTGGAGTGTAAGCCAGCCATGCTGTGCATCTTTGTAATCATTCTATATTGCAGTAATTTAACAGTTGATGAAACAACAACAAAAACAATTAGTAGCCTAACTAAAAAGAGCATATACGTTAGCTCAGGATTGCTGCTTATGGAATATGGCAATACTGTTGGAAGAGGAAAACAAAAACAAAAAGACTAGCTGCAGTGTTATATTTAGACAAACAGAACCAAATTAAGAGCAAAGTGGCCACTGACTAGTTGCACAGGCCTTCATACACCACACCGCCATGCTTACAAGCGCCCACATAAATAATTCACTTTTAGAATGAAAAACAGTAGCATTTATCTGAAAGGTAATGTGTTCTCCTAAAAAAGATTTTTATTTCTATTTACTAACTTGTTTGGCTGTGAAAGCATGTCCAAAATGTATGAACCAGCTTGGGACTGCTGGACAGTTGTCTGAGAGTCCTGAGCAGAAGACACACATCCAGAAGACGCAGGTACAGCAGACTTTGTAGTGATGAATTCAAGAACATACTGGAGCATGTCAGGTAGTGGAAAGCGGGCTGGGCCAGAACCATACTTCATGTACCTACAATAAAAAAGCAAAACATTCCAGGAACACGACTGGTTAAACTTGAGAAGAAGAAATAAGCTACTACATATTAGTTTATGACACAACATACTTAAGAGAGAGCTGACATAGAATATTTGGTTTTACTTATAATTGTTTTTAACACAGAGAAGTCATATCAGATAATCCTAGGACATATTCCCTCACTGAACACTCACTAAGCTGCTCTTTTGGGATGTTACCATACACTTTATGTATTTCTCAACTATCCCTATTTTTAAAGTAAGTGTCAGTGCTTCCTCTTTTTTGACATACAGCCTTCACCCAAGAATATTCCTTCACAATGTACAAAGGTGGACTAACACAGTCCTGCTGTCACTTATCTTTAAGATTTCCCATATCGCTTTATTGCCTGCAGTGCCTAAGAAACTCAAATTTTTACCAGGTCACTTCCTCAGCATAAATACTAAGGAAAGCCAATTACGAGACATAACATTTGCTAAGTGTTCATTAAAAAAAAAAAAAAAAAAGTAATTTTGAACTTTCTTTATGACAGAATATACTAACCTGGATTAGAAAACCCTGGACCTTGCCCTGCTACAACTTCCTTCTCAGAACCTGAAAATGTGTAGAGCCTACGCACACACACTCGTTCCTCGTATGCATCCATCCCTTCTGTTCCTCAGAAAGCCATGCAGCTACAAGAAGAACCCTCCGCTATGAAAATCTCTTTCAATGTTCAGACCACGTTTCCACTAACAAGAAGAGTGCCTCTCCCCAGGCGCCATCCGGACCCTGGCTGCTGACAGCTGATGGTGTTGTTCCCTCTCTAAAGGCTGCCCACTTCCAAAGCCCAGCCCGTCACAGAGCTGGTTTAGCAGTAACCTCAAAGCACCTCCTACTGTAGCAGCAGCCCCGACGCACACCACGTCCACGATGGCGTGTGACATGCCTGCTTATGGACATGTCTGGTGGGCTGCCCCAGCTGTGTCCCCTCCCAGCGCCTTGCCCACCCTCAGCTCACTCGCAGGGAGGGCAGAGTGGGAAGCAGAGGAAGCCTTGACACACTGCAACAGCCAAAACATGGGTGCGTTATCAGCTCTGCTTCAGTCAGAGATCCAAAACACAGCACAACACAGGCTGCTAAGAAGAAAACCAGCTCCACTCCAGCCAGACCCAGTACGATGCCACACATGGACCTAAATATAAACTACTTTCATGTTGCCCGCCAGACCCTATAACTGAACACAAACAATTCCAAGGCTACTACAGTGCAGGACAAGTATTTGCCTGCCACCTGTTTGCAGAATTGTCATAATCAAAAATAAAAGAAATGTAACCAAGTGTAATGCTGATTAAAAAGACTTTTAGACAAAGCACCTGGAAAATGAAACCTTCTGTTTGCCCGCAAACCAGATCTTTGCTACTGATCTCCTTCCCTACCAAATAAATAATGCCAAATGCTAAGCTGTAGAGAACATCTAATGCAAAAAATAATGTAGTTTCTTTTTAAAGGTATTACTGGGCTTCCTCACGGAAACCTGTCAACATAGTTGACAGTTCCAACTGTAGTATCTAAAAATTTGCTCTTATAACAGCATCAGTAATCTTCAGAAACCATCAACAACACAAGCTTTTCTTATAGAATCATAGAAACACAAGGTTGGAAAGGACCTACAAGATCATCTAGTCCGACCGTCATCCTATCACCAATACTAACTGCTAAGCTACTAAATCATATCTTGTAGCACCTTGTCCAGGCGCTTCTTTTAGGCCTGGGGCCCCCAGCACAAGAAGGATGTGGAGCTCTTGGAACGGGTCCAGAGGAGGGCCACTAAGATGATCAGAGGGCTCCTATGAAGAAAGGTTGAGGGAACTGGGCTTGTTTAGCTTGGAGAAGAGAAGACTCCGGGGAGACCTCATTGCGGCCTTCCAGTACCTGAAGGGAGCGTATAAACAGGAGGGGGAACGCCTGTTCACACACGTTGATAGTGATAGGACAAAGGGGAATGGTTTCAAACTAAGACAAGGGAGATTTAGGTTGGATATTAGGAGGAATTTTTTCACTCAGAGGGTGGTGAGGCACTGGAACAGGTTGCCCAGAGAGGTTGTGGATGCCCCATCCCTGGAGGCATTCAAGGCCAGGCTGGATGTGGCGCTGGGCAGCCTGCTCTAGTAGTTGGCAACCCTGCCCAGAGCAGGGGGGTTGAAACTAGATGATCTTTAAGGTCCTTTTCAACCCATGCCATTCTATGATTCTATGATTCTTGAACACCGTGAGGGATGGTGACTCCACCACCTCCCTGGGCAGGCCGTTCCAGTACCTGACCACTCTTTGGGAGAATATAAAAACACCCTTCCACGTGTGTGTTATAAAAACACACTTCCAGATGCTAGGCTTCTCAGAACACAGTTGTTTCTCCTTCCTATACATGTTTCTGTCCTCTATGAATGCTTGTTTAAAAGGACGCATTTACAAACTTCCACAAAGTACAAAAACAAAGCTAGCTGACTACTTACCTTTCCAGTTTCTGTTGCAGAATCACCATTTTCTCCTTTAATCTCTTCATTTCTTCTCTCTTCATCTGAATAAGCTCTTTGCTGCAGTAGAGGTACCTAGACAGAGAAATACAGAGCCCCACCATGTGAAATCTTCTCAGATCCACAGTCTTTCATAAATATTTTAGAATCCTTCCTTGCTCGCCAATATAATCTTTTAAATTTCTTTAAAGCTATTGCTTTATTTTAATTAAACAAACAACAGAATAACTCACCTGTCCATATAAATAGTCTGAGGAAATTCTAGCTTGGTGTGAATTTTCTCTGGCTGTCCCAATGACTGATTGAACTCAAATCGGGAGAGTTCAAAGGTCAGTACCGGTGGTAGCTTTGTAAACCAGCGCTGTAACAAAAGCAGAAATGCCCCCAAGGGGACTTGTTTTAAGATGACTGCCAAACAGCACATTTTAGACTGATCCTAAATATCTGTCTTTAAATACTTAATGTATATTGTGCTAATGGAGTGACTAGTCAGAAAATCAAATTTTATGAGATTAAATTTTCCACTTCCATTTTACATTTTTACCATGAAGCAGCCTCATAATAGCTTTCAGAAACTTAATTTTCATTGCCTGACGCATCCAGCTTGGTAGCTTATTAACTGGTCCAGCACTGAACTTTAGAAAATTAACAGACACTACACAAACCCTGGATGTCAACTACAAGTTTCCAAGATAGTTATTTTCCAATGTAGATCACATGCAATGATGAATAACAAAACGGAAGTCCTTAAGCAGTGTGTTATTCCTTATCCTCTCTGTGACTATTTATGAACTACTCCATTTAGGAGATTCAGACAGGAAACCCACTTTCTGTACATTTAATATACTGTTTCAAAAAGCCATGCTGAAAGAAAAATTCTCAGTTGAATTTGTACTTCCTCTGCTTTCCTAGGTTCACAAATATTTCAAGCATCCACTTCCAGAAGTATACTTCACCTACCTTAGCATGGCACCGCACAGACAACACTCCCTGTTGGACTCATGATGAACACACTAGGGCCATTTTCCTTTGCATGATTCATGTCAGATGTCCTGCCACAATAAATCTGCCCCACACCAAAGTGCAACAGCACATTTTTAGATCTAAAATATTTACAATGAAGGTGATTTTTTTTTTTTTTTAAACGCTTTGGAAGGAAATGGCCAGTTAGCAGAGCTTTTTCAGAAGAAGCCCAATCTTCAGAACAGGACAGAACATAAAAACAGAAAAAGAAAGGTTTACATACCTACTACCTACAGGAAACGTAAGTTCTAATTAATCCCACTGATGCTTTAAGCTTCAGTGTGCTCACCTAAGTTCTCAAAAGACAAAATGCACCTTATTCTCTATGCCCCCTATAATGCAGCCTTCCTAGGAAGTAAAATTAAGATGCAGTTTTTCCAGTCATATTTCCTATAAATAGAGTCAGAGCCTTTTCCTTCTGTCTGTACAGACACAAAGACTAAAACATCTCCATCATCAGTCCAATTTCCACCTATCTTTCAGAAAAGGACATGAGGAAACTAAAAAGCTTGGATTGAAGTGATCCTGCCTGATTAGCTCTCTACATCCCTTTGTCTCTGGCACCAACCTACATCAACTTCAACTTAAGCTGCTGTAAATGCATCTGAACAGCTTCATTCAGGAACTAGGAAAACCAGAAACAAACATTTGAGTCTAAAGTCAGACAGGGCTTAGCAGCACAAGATTTCATTTTTCCTTTGCTAGTTTAAACCACAGCAACACATTTTTCAAACGTTCTCATGGAACAGAAGAACTTTTCTGTCCCTTCTAAGCTAGATACCTTTGCAAATTTCTTAATATTATTTCTCAGTCTTTCTCAACCTAACTTGTCAGCTGCTCTTAATACATATAGGATGCTGAATGTAATGGTACATCTTAGCTTTCTACTTTGCTGCAATTAAGTAGCTTATGATTGATTTGTGATTTGCGGGATTTAAAAGAAAAAAAAAGAAAAAAAATTCAGCACAGTCAGAAGATAAGAGTGAAAATGAGAAGAAAAAAAACACACACTGTAATAGGGAGAAAGATACAAATTCCAAATGGCATACCATAGAGTTAAGCACTGTACTTTTACCCTCCGAAAATATGGAGGCAGTGGTTCTCCCCCTACTCAGGTACAGGTAGGCTTCAACAGAAAGAGAGAGACTTTATCACACTTGCATCAGAAGTAGATGTTTACCTTTTTAATTTAAAACAAACTCCTCAAATTGGTTATATAGGACAATACATCTTTACAAATAAGCAGACTCAGTATCTCACTATGTAACACAAACATACATTTATGCGAGATTCCAGGTATCCAGAAATTTTTTTGTATTCAATCAGTAGCGACTGTTTACAATTGCCATTTAAAGTTACCACACTATACTGTGACATAACCGTGCTACATGTATTGAATTTTTCTTTAGAAAGCAACCAAAAACTCAACAACAAAACTTACAACTAACCTCCTGTCCATATTTCACTGACTGAGTTGCTGTCTCCTCATCCATTTCTCCCTCCACCATGGCTCCTTCCAAGCACTCATTCAAGTTTCGATAACCATTTACCTGAAGGGGATACTGACCAAAGGTTTCGATCTTGGAAAAAGTATTGCCTGAATGATGAAAATGATACAAAACCCGTGAACTAACTTAAGTGAACAAAAAACTCTGGTTAACACAGCAGTCTGTTATAAGCACCAGTTTTAGATGCACTACTTTTAAGAAATAAAGTGCATATAGCTCTCTACGTATATCTGTCAGGGTAAGCCTCCTTACAAAAGGAGCGCTTTCAACCAGACAAGCACTTACAAGTGTTAAATGTATTAAGTGAAGACATATTTTATAAACGTCAAAGACTATTTTATAAAGGAAGACTACTTGCAAGTTTACCATAACAATGAAGATGCGGGCAATTTCATCAAGAATGTGCAACAGAAACATGCATCATCACTGCCATAAATCAAAACACTCAAAGGAGTTAAAAAGTGAATCTACCAAAACCTTAACTCACCCTCATGGACACCTTCAGTCAAGAAAGTCCCATAGAAAAGTTGTACCATTGGGTTTTCAGATTTGTCCGCAGGGCTTCTGTTTCAGAAAGAAAAAGCACAGAATTCATTTGCAGCTGTAGGCTGCAAAAAAGCCCTTACTCCTAATCTAAGCATTTGCTTGGGAATCTTCCTACAATCAAAAGTAAAGTTTTCTATCAAAGCACAAAACACACAGGAAGCTTCTCATATGTTTTCATACTCAAAAGCATATTATAATACTTATACTAGCAAGGAAAAAAAAACATGAAGGCACTGCCTTTTGAAATGCAGTTCCAAAAAAACCCAGATCTTTTGTTTCCACCAATCTGTTGAGTTTCTTTAAAGCTTATATACTCTGCAGGCCATACTGGCAATTGAATACAGTCCTACACTTAGGCAAGAAACGTACATCTAACACGTTATAAGCATATTTCAGGCTGAAGGAGAATTACCACCAGTAAACAAAGAAGTCTTTTTCATATACTCAACATTTTTGCTTAAAGTCCTCTCTTTTTTTAAGCAGTCACATTTAAAATCTGTTTCTTTTCACTGACGGGTCAAACTCCTGGTACCATAAAAAACTCACTTGACATTCACAGCGAGCTGGAATGCATCTTCCAGCCAATCCAGTAGTTTGTGTGTAAATTCACTCACATCTTGCTAGAAGAGAGACAAAAGTTGAGAGTCAAAAATACCAAGAAGAAAGTGTTTTAACACTCTGCTGGTTTCACATCTACTTGAATAAAACTCAACTACCTACCCATTCAAAAGAAGTATGAAACTGAAGTGCTGCCATGATTTAGACCAATAATGAACACCCTGTTCATCTGCAAACTAGTCAGAGGAAATCATTGTGATTACTATCCAACTACCCAGATGGCATGGGGTGCAGCACTGTTATGCTGGCTGTTTAATTACCAAGCATGTACATTTCACCTAAATGACACAGGGACAGCTGCTTGTCAGTTGACAAACAAGTGAAGAGGCCTCTGAAAATAAGAGGATGAAGCGAAACACGACTTCTCTGTTAGCAAGTGCTGGTTTGAAGAAAGCAAAAGGCTTCGTAACATGGTTTTACCTGCTGTTCTTCAGCTGATCTAAATGCATCCCTTAAGAGTTCCAGTGCTGCAGAAGGGTCCACAAACTTACGACGTGTTCCCAGCATTAAAGCAAACAGACACTGAAGTTCTTGCATGAATGCAATATTTCTTTTTCCCTGCATCACAAAAAGAAGAAAAGCCAGACCCTTCCTGCAACTCAAAAAGTAGCATTTTAAAACAAAGTGCTACAGAATACTACATGCACATATCTTAAGAAGTAAGCTAATAACCAAGGAAAGAGATGACATTAAAAAGCACAAAAGCAGAAAGACATGCAGTGTCCTTTCCTGGAAGCAATATGATCTCTCAATGGATGCATGGGAGAAAAAAATTAACTTAAACAGGAACTTTAGAGAAAAGAGGTGCTTTAGAGAAAAGAGGTGCCAGAATAATAGCTAAAACATAAGGCAAAAGCCAGTAAGCTTATGAATTTATTCTGTCTGCACTTTGTTTTTTTTTCTTTTTTTTTTTTTAAGAATACCAAGAGCACAGACAAAAACAATTACACCAAAATCTCCTAAATGGTGATGGCCAGAAACTAGAATGAAATAACAAGCAAAAGATAATTCTATGTATAACATTTTTCTTTACGTATTTTCTAATCATCTTCTGCTGACCACTGTCAGAATGTACTGGGGCTAGATGGACCTTCAGACTGGCTCAAAGACCAGATCTTCTGTGGCGCATATAACAAATGAACAATCTGCTAAATAAGTTATATGAGACAAATTTCTCCCCGGAACTCATTTAGAAGCTCTAGAGAGGTTTACGAAAAGCATTTCATTTTTTTTCTACAGTGATTCTGTCTGAAAAGTATTTCCCAAATTTGTCTTTAAAGCAGCTAGACAATTTAGAAGTCATTAACATATGAACAGAGGTCTCAGATGGCCCGTTTCAAATTAAATCTGCCTAAAGAAAGAACAAAACAGTATACCACAAAAGAGGAAAACTTCACCGCTTTACTTGATGAAGACTTACAGTGCGACTACGACAACTTTCAAGTACGTTTTGTGGGAGAGAGTAGCCAAGAACCAGCCTCCGAAATTCTGGCAACTGAAAAAGAGACTGAAAGGAAAGGAGAGGTAACGACTGGTCAACACCTGTGAGGATTTGACTCATTTCAGTTTGATGCACCACTCACTCTTACTCCACAGCTTTTTCTGTTCATTACTAAATAACACCAGGCCATTGAAGAATAAGTAAACATTTAAGAAGTGAGCAGTCTGTGTGCCACACCAGCCCATCTGCACCCTCCATATTTCCTTATGCTCTTCAGAAGAAGAGAATCTCATCCTCCCAGTTTTAGGCTATAACTGGTTTAGGAAGGAGTATTCTATTCTGCACAGGCAAGCCTAGAAAAAGCATACAGGAGCAAGTCACACAGAGAAAGGAGCCCATCTGCAGCTTTTTTATTTCCTCTCAAAGCTGGAGAGCCATGATTGATTAACATTTATCTGCTATGTAAAGTGGTTAGAAGAGACAAATTTGTTCAGTTGCACTTACTGTTGTCTCTTCTTGTTTAGGTCATCACTAATAATATACACTGCCTAGTTTCTTATTAGTTCAAATGTCTGTGCCACTATATTCCATTAACCAGAACCTGATACCCCATGTAGCTAACAGTAACGCCGGTGCAATTACATTATCAGTTCACTTTTCCAGTCAAGTTTCTGCCATTAAGTATTTGTACATTACTGCACCAAAAAAAGCAACTGCACACACACACAGATTATATGTATCTGTATCTACTTTTATGCAAAGTCTCTATTTAACTGCTCTTTTGCTCTTTTTACGCACGCTCAGAGTAAATATCATGTAAAATAAAGACATAAGTATTACTTGAGGATAGCCACATACGCTCATCTATATGGGTACACAATTCACAAAGATGTTAAATATTTAATTCTAATTGATAAAAGATTTTGTCTCCAAGACCACAGCTATCACAGAAGAACTTTGCCATTAGATTACCTGTATGACAGCGCTAAACCAACATGTATTGCCAATGTTTTTCATTCCAACAGGCCAGTCGCCCACTCTTCTCCAGTCACTCTGTTTGGGATTCTCTCCCCAAACTTCACAGCGTTTCCTTTTGGAACGATTTTTGTTTTCAGCAGAATATACTTCCTGTGGTCTGTCACAAAACATGAACGCTGCTGTGAAACACCATCTCACAAAGATTCTCAGGAACTCTGGCAATTGTACTCTAGTCACAGGCAGGATGCCAGAGTTGAGCACTGTCAGGTGATACCTGGCACTACAGGCAACAGATATCTCATCTGACACCAAAAAAAGTTTCAGCTCTGAAACAAGGTGGATGAAAAACAGGACTGGAAGATAATTTGGAATGATGGAATGAGGTACTTAGATATGCATGTTTTTGTTCATAAACTAGCTGCATGCAAAATTAGTACATAGCACAACTTAGTCATTACTGGAGGTAAATCCAATCCAATCCAACCCACTGTAAAAAGGAGACAGCTACTTAGTAACTGGCGTGAGGCGAATCAATACATGAGATTTCAAGGTGCTTCTTCAATAGGTGCTACAATACTAGTAAAGCATTCTTTCGTTTGGCATGTCAGCAACAGCAGCAGGAATCAAATAAGACACAACTAAAATTGTTTTTTCTATTTCAACCATCATATTGCAGTGCTGCCCCAGAAGTAAAGATCAACTGTACCACCCAGAAGACAATAATGATCCACACACCGTCTAAAAGCAGCAGGCATACATCTTTTAGGTGATTTGTGTTTGTTTTGCAGTTATGAAAAATGCGATCAGCCTAAGAATCCACTTACAATATCCGGCAAAAACAAAAGCAACCTACAGATCCACTGACCTTTCAGCATCTCTTTCTGCAGCTTGACCTTTTGGTGATTCCAGTCGTTTGAAAGCAATGACTGTGTGGAGGTCGTCTTTCTTGTTAGGGTTGAGTGCAGCACCATCTAGAAGCAGGATAGCATTCTAAACAATTTTCCACCAGGAGGAGGCAAATGTTTTCTTTAAAAGAAACTTCTATAAAACGTTACACTTCACAAATATGATTTTAAACATGATACAAGCATGATTTTCTAGCAAAAGTTTTAAATACAAATTCTTTTAGGTTGGATCACACTATGAAATCAAAAAAAAACCAAAAAACATTGAGTGGCCTTGATTAGGAGAACAGTACAGATCATGCAGCTGCGTAAAGGCCAGATTTCCTCACACCCAAATTCAGAGCTTGTGGGAACATTTCAAACCTGTTGAAATAATGAATCGGGAACACCAGCTGCTGCTTGTATTTGCTATGCCTTGACATCAGTGTTGACAACTGACACTGTTTTGAGAAATAAAGGTTTTTAATTTAATACAATCTGCACGATTACACAGAATCAACTTCCTTCACTTGTTTCAGGATGCTCAGCTAACTATGAGTCACTTCATTTACTAGCTAGTGAGGAGCTACTGAGCTTCTGGAACAGGTGGAAGCCTTAAATAGTGGAACAAAGGGCAGCTGCACTGTTCTAGGTGTTACGTCTAAACTCCCAGCACAGATTTTTGGCGTTGTGAACCTGTCCAGTGGCAAATTCGCTTGGGAAAGCTTCAGTTAATAGAAATGTACCAAACTGACAGCTTATTTTTGCCAATATCTGTAATATTCATAAAAATCGTCACATAATCAAACTGCTAGTTCAAATAACATTTCATTTTAAATTTGTCATGAAAATATTGTACAGAATACTCAATTCACCTGCTCTGCCAGCAGATGCTGTAGAAAGAAATGTATGCCTTGACAGGAATTTGGTTCTCTATTCCAGTCTCTCTGCTTTAGGAGTTTTCTGTGTTAGCCAACTGATCAATCGTTTAAAACAAATACAGCTCCGTAACATGATCTGTTACCTACAAACACTGTTAAAACACTACTAAGTCACTTTCCTTTCTGATTCAGCTCTCCTTCACCAGGAAATACTAAACACAGTCAGGAAACACCTTTTAGCCACACAGAAGCACGAAGCCTGCCGTAATGAGGGATTCTGCCCAGTGCATGCATTTGACAGACACTGCTGACGTGTTCTCATTTCCACTCCTTAAACTGGCACTTAGCTGACCCAGAGGTGAGCTGGTTCTAGGAAAACTGACCTTACCAATACCAAAGTGTTTTTTTTGCTGGTTTAGCTCCCCAAACCATCCCATGGCAAGTGACAAGTACTAGCAAAATCAGTGCCAGGACAGGAACAGGAGGGATTCACCGGCAGAAGCAGGAGGACCAATGCTTCCCCTTTCAGCCCAGACGACACTTCAGACTGTAAGGAGACACAGGGTGAGCAGAGATGAACCACTTACTTTGTGGGAGCTGTTTGCCCACAGCACTCCCTTCCCAAGCAGATGGCTCAGCAGCAGCCGTGTCCTGAGCAGGCTCTTGAGCATGCTCCTCCGTGAGGAAGGTGACTGCTTCCATTAGGTCTCCATTAGCAGCCTAGTACAAAGATAGGGAAAAAATCCATAGTTCCAGGGTTACTTCACCTACATTTGTATGAAATTTAATGCGGCCATGGCAAAGATAGGCATACTGGCTCCGACTGTGCTTTCTCTGGCCACAGGAGAAAGCTATCTATTGGTGACAAGTAGCAGTAAAAATGAATATAATAAAGGCTACAATTTATCTGATGGAAAGCACTTTGCCTTTACTACTAGGACAATATAGACTCCATTAACTAATTTCATTTCCCTCACCAGAGATTCAAGTAGTTGCAGGTCTGCAGTGTAACAGGGTGCTTAGCCACAGGGAGAGACTCACAGGAATCAAGCTCTCCATGAATTTCAAAACATACGTATCCTGCCGAACTAGGGCTTTCTTTACACCATCACTATGGGCTAGGCACACTGCATTCACTTGACATAATGCAGCACATGGTATCTGAAGAACGTGCAAAACACTGATCTTGTTTCATTCCAGAAAAGAGCTCAAATACATTAGTTTTCTATTTCATTTTAAACAGTGAAGTAAGTGTTAAACTCCTTTACATTTATTCTAACATTTTCTGGACATTACTTCTCAATGAAACATACAAGAATTCTCGAGTCTCTTTGTATACAAATGAGTCTCTTTGTATATAAACAATGCAACTCATAGCTTGCTGATACATCTCAAGGCAACGGTGTCTGATGATTCTGAACTGATGTAGCTGTAATCTGTAATGTAAACTGTAAATTACAATTTAAAATATCAAAACATGCATTATGAGAAGGAATCCTTCCAGATAAATGCTGTTTCTCTAAGTGCCTGAGATGCTTGTGTCCCTTCACTTCAGAAGCAAAGATGACTGTTCTGGTGATCGACAAGACAACCACAAGTCACAAAGCTACCAGTGTAATTTCAGTGGTCCATATCTCCTGAAACAATTTACATAAAGAAAAATGCAATTTGCCCCACAAAATTTGTGTTTACTATAACGCATGGCTAACAGCTCTGTAAGAACAAAACTACCAGGGAATGTTTACAATGTTTTAACATGGCACATGCTGCTGCAGCACAGATTTAAGGTCTACTATTTGAAAAAATGAAGGGTTCTCAAATTCACATGGAGCTTTTGTTTCAGATGCGGCTGAATATATGTTAACCCTAAAATTCTATTTCCTTCGGACACCAACAAATGCTGTACCTATTCGCCTTATGGGTACATCTGAATGAAGCACAAACTAGGGGCAGAAAATAGTGGATGATTTACCCTTCACCTCTTACACGAATGAAACTGTTCCATACAGCACACGCTGTATCACTGTCACAGGCCACACACTGACTATTTCAGCAAGGACTAGCTCCTTATCAGCCCACAAAGAATGCCAGTGCATATATGACCCGATTTATGTTTTGAGAGAGCCTGAATTTGCCTAATTTTTGGGACAAAACCAGAGGTCTTCTTTCAAAACAACAATGACAACATATACAAACCTTTAGAGCTGCTTGAAGGAAAGCTGAATCCTGAATTCCTGTTATCTCTTTCAGCTGGTTTAAAAGCATCTGGCAATCCTACAGTCAAGAAGTAAGAAAGTTCATGTAAAAAGGTGACCAAGAAAAACATAAAGCTGTTTCTTGCCAAGGGCTCACCAGAGTATTTGTTCTTTCTTTCCTTTTTACTGACAGATCAACACAAAAGCTCAGTCACACATGCTGGATAATAATACCAACATCAGTTTGAACATCATACTTAATTTTTCTATTTACAGACTAACTTTCAACCTGTTGTACGTTTGAGAGCGCATTAGCAGGCCTCAGATGAAGCACCATGCACTCTGTCGGATGCACCACACCTGGGGGGCATTAGCACTTCTCTCCCAAAAGCAGCAGCATCTGCAGCAGGACATATAAGGAGCCTGGTAAGCTCTCGGGGGATCAGCGAGGGGCTATTTTAAGCTGGCTGCACATGACACTTGTGCACGTCATCTCTCACTCTCAATGAGGTGTCAGAAAAGGGGCCCAAGAAGCTTCCATTGCTTTTCCTTCCCACCTCACAGCAAGCTGAGGTTTGGTCAGCTACTTGCTGTTGGCTGTAAGCCATGGCCAACAATATATTCTCAGCTTGGCTATCTAAGAAAATTTCTGTAATCATTTTCTCAACGGATTTATTAAATCCTTCTACACTTCAGGGGTTGTCAAGTAAAAAACAGACTTGGTTTAGCCACACAAAGCACCTGGTGAGGGGCACGTACAAGCATTGGCCCCAATGACAGGACAGTGAAAGACACTTTGCTAAAAGCACTTATTGCCCAGAAGGTAGCAAAGCCTATCACAGGTGAACACATTTATGGTCGACAGAATAAGATCAGTATCCACGTTACAGAAGCAAATTTCCTGAAAAGCCTGCATCTTGTAAAAGATACCTGCACATACGCAATGTTGCCTATACACAAGTTTGCACGAACGGCCAGGAGCACCTCTCTTTCCATAGGAGCGGTCACTATGCCAAGTGCTATGAATAACTTCAATGGCACAGTTATGGGGAAAGCCAGCTCTCCCAGCAGCAAGTGGTGAGCCGCAGGTCCCATCGTCCCCCTTTGGAGCAGCAGCTGCTGGCATCCCAGCACCAGTGAAACCCAACACTGGGAGATGCAGCTTTGCAATGCTGGGATCGCATGCGGCACAGGAAGGATTTGATGCAGGACAAACAGCCAGGACTGCGTCGTGTATACCTGACTTATAAAGGCTATTCGGGATCCTGCTGCCAGTATAGTCCAACGGATCCTAGTTTCTCAGGATCATGCATTCAATTGACCTTAACTGGGAATGCTGCAGAGCAATAAATTCAAGTTTCTACTTACTCTAATCATTGGGAAAAATCTTAAGATGTTTTGATGCAATTGGAGCACAAGTTGCAAAAAGTAATGTCAGCTACTTTTTTGAGCCATCTATCTATCCATACGGCTGATGGATGCTATTTCACGCACAAATATCTTAAAAACAGCATGCATCCACACTGGCACTTAAAATAAAAATCCCAATTATTTTTTTGATGGGAATTTCCCCAACAAGCTACTCATCATATTCCCATTGAAATTACTCTTTTGGTCAGCTGCTACAAAAAAGCATGCGTGTGTGCGTACATGTGTGCACACATCCCTCCTGACTCCTCGTGCACACTCTTTCTGTCCTTGCACCTAAACCCGAGAAAAGCTGAGATGTTCTGGAAACCCTCACGGCAAGCCAGCAGCACAATGAGACACTGCGTGATAAGGAGCCAAGAGCATGAGCCTCAGGACAGGAATACTTTCACTACGGCAAACCAATTATATCATGTTGCTAATTTTGCTACCTTAGCAAGCTGTATTCTTGTTGGCTAACCCCACCTAATGCTACAGGGCATATTTTTCCATTGGAGAAAAATCCGTGCTAATAAACCACATTACAATAATGAAATCCAAGGCAGGACAGGGCATGATTTTCATGGGCTTTTCCTCTTCATCAAAAGAAGGACTTGCAAAGGCTGCAGTAAACATAAAAACTAATTACCAGCCCACAGTTCTAAGTTACCGCTTAATATTCTAATGATTTCCAGAGCAATTTTACTCAGCCTTTCATAAGAAGCATTTGTATTAACAGCAGGAAGCTTATCCTGTACAACAAGTTTCAAGAGGCTTGCGGCTGACTGGCAGCCCACAAAAGCCACCGGGAACCACACTCTGTGCCTATAATTTGTTAAGTTTTGGGGGAGTATTTTTGTTTTTATAACTAGTCAGGTTGATTGCTTTTTAGAGTTATGCTTCATGGTACGTTAAAGCAAGCTCCACAGCTGGTCATTAACACTCAAAACAATAGCAGTAGCATGCAACATCTGTTAATACATATTGCACTTTAAAAACCAAACCAAATCAAAGCAAACAATGAAATCTGACCTTCCAGAAAAACAACAGCCACAACGACAGTGCTATTAGTATTAGATTATGGTAACAGAAAAAAAGTCTAAAAGCAAGATGCTGAGAGGGAAAAAGGAAGGTATTGGAGATGAAAATTACACAGTCAACTAATGAATGATAAAACTGGTAGGTTTTGCTGTTTTCCTTAATATGACAGGAATCACAGCACACATAAGTAGTTTGTTTCGAGAAGAAACTGAAAGCAGGGAAGGCTGTAAATAGGGTGCATAAGTTCGAGGGGCTCCACAAATAACAGTGTGCAGGGCAGATGTTGTATCCGGCATGGAAGAGGCACGCGGAGCAAATGACCTTCAGCCACTGCAACTCAACTGTGCTTTTTATCAAACCAGCTAAGTGGATGTGAAGAGGCCTAAAAACCTACAGATGGCAGCAACAACAATGCCCACATTCCCGAAATGAGACCTTTTACAAACCAACATCCATCAAGACAAGCAGCGATGGCCTGCGAGCTCCCTGTCCATCAGCACGCACGTACTCAGGCTCCTGTACATCGTTCACTTTCCTGACGCTGGCCCTGCACAAACCTGAAACTGCTGCCACGGAAATGCATTTCTTAAATGCACAGCGAAACTCAATCGATACCTTCTTCCTGCTCGTTCCTTTAATGTTGCCCCTGAGAAATGGTTCTTATGTCCTGCGAGCACAGAGACGCTGCAGCAGCAGGAAGCTCTCGGATAAGCGGAGCCATGTGCCCCGGGTTGCAGGCCTGCCCCAGCGCTCTCGCCCTCTGGGCTGAGCGCTGCAGGTTGCCCACGAGAGCAAGCCTGTGGTCAGCCAGGAGCAGAGCCACGCATCCTTCTGGATGCCACGGTCCAGATCCCTTCAGGGGGGACCCCGACCCCTTCAGGGACAGGTTAGGCAGCGCTGAAGTGTAAGAGTAGCAGTCTTTATAACAGACATCAAAAGATGTTTTAGGTAACAGAGAAAGGAGAAAACTAATGACTACTTTTTACAGCGGAGAAAATTGAAGACAGCTGTCAAGAGAAGAGCATCCAGAACTATCTGTGCACTCTTCCCTCGTAGACAGCGTACATCCTCCAGAACAAATCACTTATGCACAACGTTTTATCCACTAATGTTTTAAAAGCAAACAATGTACTAAGTCCAGAAAGCACTGAAAGTATTCCAACCAAAATAGCGACATAACGTGCTAATGCAGGAGCACAGCCTGGGCCATCAGCTGGATGCATCAGAATCTGCGCTGGCAAACGTTAACTGAGGCTTTCGTCCTCCAAGGACGACGCACACGATCCAGCTGCGAGACCCCCGGCTGCAGGCACCAGGATGCCGAAGCACAGCTCCGAGGCCGGCGTGCCCTTCCCTCCCGGGCCGAAGGTCCCGGGAAACGCAGCACCCGGGGACGCCGCTCTGGCCGCCGCGCACGCTGCCTGCGTGGGGGGCTCCGGGCCCGGCCTGGCGACCCGAGGCCCCCGGGGGGCCCCGCGCGGCCCGGGCCT
>VXAA01000760.1:404784-426899 GCA_013399115.1 Anseranas semipalmata
GGGGAGCGGCGGCGGCCAGCAGGCCGCTGCCCTGGGAGCGGCGGAGCTACGAAACGGAGAATAAAAAGCGAAGGAACAGCGCCAAGCCCGAGGGGCCCCAGACAGCAGCGTCCGGGAGCGGGGCCCCGCGCCGGTGCCTTGCTCTGCAGGAAGCGGCTGCACCGGAGGGTGCGCGGGGCCCTCGCCGCCAGCAGCCGCGGGCTCCCCGGCACCCCGAGAGCCCGGAGCCTGCTCGCGCCCTGCGGGGAGCGTGTCCGGGTGCACGGCCCCGCCGGGAAGCCTGTGGAGGGGAGGGCAGCTGCCTGCGGAGCGCTTCTGCTCTCGCATCTCACTCTCGGGCAGGTCTTTCTTTATTCTGCAGACTTTCTGATGCTCCAGCTGCTGTCTGGGCTCCGTGCGTGCAGCTAGCACGTGCTCCCTATTTGCATAAGCGAGCGGTGCTGGGAAGGGGCAATGCTGACAGCACTGCTCGGTCTGCGCCGTCATTCAGGGGAGCAAGTTCCTTACGAGTGCCCGTGCAACAGGGACTCCAGCGCTCCTGTGCCATTCAGGGCTGAGCTCCTTCAGGTGCAAAAACCTTTGAGCTCTGCAGCCTGCCAGGGATTTTCCCCGTATGGGTGCATAAGTCACAGATCCTCAGGTAAAAACCATGAAGAAAGGAAGGTTTTTAGCAGTAGAGGGGGCCAGATACCTGCTTTCTGCATTTTCCAAGGCTATACTTCTATTGGTCTAGTTAAAATTGGGAGAAAATATTCATTTTTCAGGTTTAATTTCACTGAGAGCGCTCACTGTTTCATAGCATTTGTACCATCAACTTGCATAGACAGTTAAGCCAAAAGGCAGCAAGCACAGTTTCCTTTTAAATCCTTTTGCAAATACAACTGAGATTTCATCGTTGTCGTAGTGAAAATAGCTTAAAAGCCAAAAGGGAGACGTCCCAAACAAAAACATGTTTTCAGAGATGTGTTTTCCCTTCTGGAGCAAGTTACATGCGATACGTAGCACACAAACGAGGAGAGAGCCTGGCTGTGCATGTGACCTTGAAAGCAGGGACAGACCTTGTGTCTTCCTGGGCACCAGCCACCCACAGCTGTTAGAGCCCTTTACAGGAAAAATCCCCCGATTTGAAGACCCAGGTGATGAATACGGTGTGAGCAAGCAGCCAGACATGTACTGTCAGCTCATTCTCAAAAGCAGGGAAACAAAGGCTCAGAGAGGCATGTGGTGCTCTACCCGGGACAGCACAGCGAGTGTTTGAGGGAGATGAGCGTGGACCCAAACCCCACCTCCTGGCTCCCAGAAGCCGAACAACAGTTCAGCTGAAAGCCCAGGACTGTAAATGTAAGGAAAGCTAGGATATGGTTTAAACAGTTTTCTGGAGAAGTATAGTACCATGCCGCAAGCTAAGCACACGGGTAATATGGGGAGGCAGCATTGCAGGAAATACACCTGTTTCCCACCTGTTTCCACTCAGAAATCCTCCGTCCTCACCTCTTCCTGAGTGCAATGGTACAAAGCTATTTTGTTTGCATGTCACTTCCTAACAAGTGCCATCCTCTGTGAGCTGCTGATACCAAACTGCTGTGACCAAAATGCAGCAGCCCCTATGGGCTGTCCCCACAGCCCCCTGTGCCGGCCAAGATTGCAGGCTCTCATGAGAGCCCTTGGTCACCGTGTGCTCCCAGTTCCTAGGCATGGAGCCCTAATCTGGCCACTTGTCTGACTCCCACCCAGGATCGTGCCACCTTCCTCTGCTTAGTGCATAGCCCAGACACTCTTAGTTTGTAGCATGGGTCTTTTCCCTTCAAAAAGACTTGTGAAGGAGTGGGACTTGAAAGCCAGGGTGACTCTGTTTCAAGAAGAAAAAGCTTTTCCTCCCCACCAGCGGTGCTGTTAAAGTAGAGCACTCGCTGCCACCAACAGGAGCGGGAGCCAGAGGCTCGGCGAGATTCGGGCGAGCCCGCGTGAGCAGGCAGAAGACAAAACATCAGGGCTGGAATGCTTAATGCAGACAAAAAGCACACAAACCATCCAGAGCTTAGAGCAGTCTAATAAATACTAATTTGTATGAGGTCTGCTTGGGACGAGGCTATGCCATATCTGCTGATGTGAGATGAGATCTCATTTACAGTTTCCTGCTAGATCTCGTACTTTCAGCAGCTCATCAAAACAGCCGTCAAGAGCCGTGAGCCCCGGACGTGCGCGCAGGACACCGCAGATGAGATTTCGCTGCTGCACATTGGCAATTTGATTCAGCCCAATGACCTGGCGGGGCCAAGCTCCCCTGGGGCCAGCAGGGCTTGTGAGCAAAATACCTTTTTGCATCTCTGGAGGAGCACTCAGGAACGTGTCACTTGCAATTGCTGGTCCTCATTTCTCCGCCGCCATCCCTACTGCCTCGTGGCGCGGGGGCTCTGCCAGAACTGGAGCTCCCTGCTCCCTGCGGTGGCACCGGGGGGGTTCGCTTGTGGGGGCATCTTTGGCATCTTGGACTGGAGCAGTTGTGCTGCAGGGCAAGGGGAAGGGGTCAGGCGTGATGCCAGTGGCTCCTGACCTCAGCAGTTTCCCTGCTGGCCACTTCCCTGCCAGATTTGCTGGGTGGGGTAGGAGACCCCCTGCTCGTCCTGGGGTGTCAGCCCCACGTGGGGACAGCGGCAGGCACAGGCAAGCCCCACGCTGCCTGTTCTCTGGGCACTTACAGGCAGCATCGCTGTTTTTTTTTTCATTTTTTAACTGGTGTGGGAACATCAACACAGCCTATTCAGGGGTCATCTTGGCTCAGAACAAAAATAAGCAGGCAAAAATGTGCAAACCATGACTGGAGGGAGACTTTAAAAGGCAGAGGTTTGGTGAATCGTGCATCTTGGTTTTGGGGAGGTGTTTGGGCTTGGGATGCCCAGCAGCAGCATGCAGGCTGGTGTCCCACGGGATGGCCAGAGCCCGCTCCCACAGCTGTGCCGCACCACGTGCAAGCGTTCCCGTGCAGGAATTTGGGAGGCAGGAGGAGTAGCCGGGAGAGGCGATAGAGTAAAACCAAGCCAGTTGGTAATGTTATCCATTTTGCCCGATATGCAAGGAGTAAATAAAAAACAAAATGCCCAATGGAGTTTAAAATCCAACAGAAAAAAAACGCCAATTTCACATGTCAACATGGCTATTAATATCAATAGATACAGAGATGATATTATTTGTTTTAGGTTTTACAGCATCCCTTTAAGCACAGCAGCAGATCTGTGCTGTTCAAGTTTCCCCCTTCTCAGCTTTCCTGACCTGCTTTGATATCCTGAAAGCTGCAGAAATACATTTCAGGTGCTGGCAAGTGTATTAACATAGGCACTGTGTGGGCATGGTATTAATTACAGGAAATATGCTACATGAATTAATGAATAACTGCAAGCACTGTAATTACCTCTCGTATTGCAGATATTGAGTTCCTTCTTGCTGCTGAACTGAAATTGCATTTCAGGGCATCTGGAAATGCAAAGTTTGGGTGTAGACCAAGCAAGCGTGTCCTGTGGGTGCCTGGCAGCTCAGGATCAGCATCTCCTTGCCTCTCCTCAGCACTACAGGAGAGCAAACAGCAGAGAGCAGGTTTGGGAAATTCTGTTTTCCTGGAAAAAAA
Organism: Anseranas semipalmata; assembly: GCA_013399115.1. Classification (NCBI taxonomy): domain Eukaryota; kingdom Metazoa; phylum Chordata; class Aves; order Anseriformes; family Anseranatidae; genus Anseranas; species Anseranas semipalmata. The sequence continues at coordinate 408,407 of VXAA01000760.1, forward strand.
AAAAAAAAGTTTGAGACGGGAATAAGTGAAAATAACTACTATTTCCCTACTTCAGCTGTAGCAAGGCCCCTGTAAATGCCTGGTGAAAGGCGGGCTGTGTGGATGCATAGCTCTTTCCTGGGCGTCACCTTCCCCACCCCATCCCTGGCAGGCGGGTGGGCTGGCTCCCTGGGCCAGCACGGGGATCAGGACGTTTCTCCCCCTGCCCCTTAGGAGTCTACACCTTTGGCAACAATAAACACATGCTCATACAATCCACACTGCCGCTACCCTTACATCTGAGCAGAGATTTGGCTCCAGAGCCAATGCCATCACGAATGCAGAGGCTTTAAAAATGCAGCTTCGGCAGGTGCGCACACTAATCAACGAGCTGTTGAGCACGCGTGGCTTCGCGTGAAGAGCTCTCGGCCCGTCTTTGTCGCTGCCTCTGACTTCTGTTGTGATCTTTTGCCTCCTGTTTCCTGTACATAAAAGACTAGTCTTGCCTGAAAATATCAAGTTATTACTAGGACCTTGGGGAAATCTGATCAGGGAGATAATCGAGTCGGAGTTCCAATTTGCTTATATTAAGTTTCGCCAACTGCGGAAGCCAGATACCTTTGTATTCCCCTCCACTGGCTGGAGCCTCCCCGACAGACGCCGAGGCATCTGTCTCGACACGCTGCCGAACTGGGAAGATAAATACGAACGCGTGGGAATTATCTCTGCGTTTGCTAACCACCAATTTAGGTCTAAGTAGGCTCCCTCTGTTAGGAAGACTAATGAATTCCAATTCTGCAAAATATCCTTTGCTTTTAACAAGCAAGATGGAAGGTAGCTGAAAAAGAAAGAGGGAAGAGCTGTGAATAATGCCACGAGAGAGCCAATTATGCCAGCCAGCTGGCATTGCAAAACTTGTTGTTTAACTTGATAAGAAGGAGCCTGGTTGTAGCGGCAGCGCGCTGCGGGGCAGCATGGTCCACGCGAGGACGCACCATCAGCGAGGGCAGAGCTGGTGCCAGGCACTGCAGACCACTGAGGCAGGAGCAGGTGAGGGGGACACAGAAAGAGCCCCGAGGAGGCCAGGAGGGAGCCGCTCCTCCTCTGAGGTTTCCTGGAGCTTCCTTACTGGGAGACCTGCAACATGATCGTGCCCTTCTGCCTTGGGACTGAGCTGAGCTCCAGCCCAGCGGGCACCTCCGCACGTCCCTAAGGCAAAGCACATACCTGGGGCTGTGGCCATTGGGAAGGGGGCCCTGCGCTGCCGCATCCTCAGGATGCTCCTGTCTGGGAACTGGTCTGACCGGGGCATGCCACGTCCTGGGATGACACAGACTTAAGGTGGGAGAAGCCAGGGCTTGAAAAGGCAGGGAATTTCTACCTATCATTTCATAAAAATACACCTAGCTTGAGGTCACTCTGTTTTATGAGCAGGAAAATCTATAGGCGTGGGGATTTAACACAAGTGCCTGCCTAAAGCAGATGAGACAACTCCCTCTAAAAAATTATTAATGTCCTGATTACAAATATAAACTCAGCCTCGTATTTTTAGCTCTGGGTTTGCTGAGGGTATGTATTATGTTTAGCAGCCTGATTAATGTCACAGTAACTAATTAGGGTGCAAGACAGATACTGGTGATTTGCTTGCAGTGTCAAGTGCAGTCAAAGTGCCATTATATCAAAGATAATTTACTGTGGTGAGGATCATACACTCTCAGATGAAGAACAAGTGGGCGCTGAAGATCTGCCCCCACTCCACTTCTTCCATACCCTAAGATCTTTCCATACAACCTTATTTTATCAAAAGGAAGCAATCAATTTGCACTGTAGGTGCCTTGAAAATGAAAAATGTAGTCCCAGAAATGTTTACTAGCACTAGGGGAACATAAGTTGCAGGGAATTTCAATGGATACCAAACACTTGCACTTACAAGACAGCAATAATCCTCACCTGCCCTCTCAGAAGCACTTCAGCGCTATGTTTAAAAGCAGCAGGCACTGATACATGCAGGTGCTGCATGGATTAAAAAAAAAAAAATTTCTGTCCCTCTTTTAGCAAGTCAGTCGTGTGCCTTGCAGAAAAGCCGATTTCTGCTTTTTCCTGCCCGGTAGCACTGACGGTACGCTCCTGCCGGGTTTTCTGTTGGGGCTGGTTGGTAGCCCCGGGACAGGAAAACTGGCAGGACTATGCCATGCAGGGCAGAGCCCTTGCCCTCCGTCTCTGCCCTGCCTCTCCTTCCAGCAGAGGGCAAGCTGCTTGGCTGTCCCCAGGCAGCAGGGAAGGGAGCATCCCTGTATGGCAGCGGTCAGAGGCTCCGGGGCTTCGCAGGCTGCGGAGCAGGCTCTGAGCAGAGCCCGGCTGTGGCCCCGGCTCCTCCAGCTGTGTGCTGGGCTGCTCCAGCCAGAACAACAGGCAGGGCACTTCTCAGCAAAGCTTTTAGGGGTATTTCAAATCAAAAGCTAACAGCCCTTTCAGCCCAAATTAACCTTTCCAACTTGCTTGAAATCTTTCTCATTTTCTCTCAAAACGAAGGGAAAAATATACTAATTGTGGCTGTAATCACTGAGATGGTTTTGTTAAAGCCCAGGCTGAAAGTTTCCAATTTGAAATACTTCCTAAAAACTAAAGCTGCAGTAGAAGAACCTGGATGAAACACAGGGAAGAGACATGAGATTTCTACCTAAAAGTGCCTGGCGTTTGCACAGTTCCTGATACACATCTACCACTGATGGGATGCAACCCTCCAGCACTAGCCTCCTCCAGAGAACAGTGAAAGGAAGAGGTGCCCCTGCCCTGGGAAGCTGGGGGCAGGTTCCCACCTTCCTAGGTCAGGGAGTTATGGCAGCAAAACACAAGGGAGAGAAAAAGCAGCAAATTCAGCTGCACACAGCGGCTGGGCGCCAGGCTCACTCTGTGCCATAAAGACAGTCATGCAAGATTAAATACTGGCAGGTCTGCTCTCAGCAAGGCAATTCCTGCCTAACCTTGGGTAATATTGCATCTCTGACGCACGGCTGCTGTACCTGCTCGGAATGAGATGGATCTCCTTCATTAACGTCAATGGGCTCCAAATACCTTTGTGTACTTATTATTACCTGGCTTTAATGGATAATGAAATTGTGGCATAATATTGCTAACACCTGAAGGGTGTCTAATGGAGAACACAACTGAAGGGAAAGTGCTTTCCTACCTTTGCTAGGGGGTTTAAAGGCATCAGGCTTCTTTGCTGGCAGGATGCGGCTGGGTTCACATTCCCAGCAGGGATGAGGGCTGTCTGGGAGCGCATGGATGCTGACCCCTGGGAGCATGGATCTGGGCAGCTTCCACTCACCCCCAGCTGCGGCTCCAGGGTCACCATCACACCCAGCATGCTGGGGCCACATCTTCAAGGCCAGCACATGGGAGGGGCTGCTGGGCACAGGTCCCCAGGAAGGCAGGGCAGTGGTGCAGCTCACACTGGTCTTGGCCTGAGGAAGGAAACAGACAACAGCACTGCTCAGCCCTGCATTTATGGTCCTGAGCACACAAGACCCCAAAACACAGCGCTGCTCCCTCCCCCATGCAGATGGGGCAGCCTGGTCCGTGCTGCTAACCTGAGCTGCACCTGATGCCGGCACAGTGGCACGGGACTGAGCTGACACTGCTCACCGCCTTGAAATACAGCGTGACTCATCCCTGCAGCTGCTCCAAGTGGAGTTCATTAAGCAGATGAGTAAATACGAGCAGCTTGCGGAGGAAGAGCCTTTCTTTGCGGAGCTCTCAGAGATGGGCTACAGCTGTGCCCATTTGGCTGCTGGGCTCCAAAACGTCCCCCTCCTCCTGCTGTCCACAGGGGTGCTCGGCACTGTCTGTGTGGTGATCAGCCTGTCTGTCTGTCCAGTGGGGGGTTCCACACCAGGGGGTGACCCCATCCTGCGAGGCTCTGGCAGCATTTGGGTGGCAGGAGCATGGCCAGGGCACGGGGACAAGCAGGCTCGCAGCCCCCGCCGCTCTGTGCGGGCACAGGCACCGTCCCAGCCCCGGCAGACCCTACCTGCAGCTGTCTCTTGCCACTCATTGCTGCAGCACTGGTGTTTAGCTCCAATTGCCCATGAAATGCTTTTGCTGCTGTTAATGAAATGAGGAACATCAGATGCATCCTGACACCCCCCCCCCCCCCCCCNTCCACGGACACCTGGATTCGGGTGCAGGTTCCTCCACTGCGCCTCCCAGCACCGCTCACCCCGCACATCCTGGCCAGGCCTCCTGCCACGGCTGCAGCTTCATCAGCTCCCAACAAAGCCCAGGAAAATGCCTTTTTATGCCCTGCACCGCCCTTGCCCATGTCTCTGGAAATGCTGTCCAGGAAAACCAGCATTCACCGCTCGGTCCTTGGGCCAGAGTGGGAGAAAACCATATAGTGCTCTGCTCGCAGCCTGTGCAGGTGCTGAGCTGCACCTCGTGCTCAGTGCTGCTCGGTTATTGCAGCAGCTCAGCCAACAGGAGCAGTGCTGCTGGCGGCTCTCGCCAGCCTCTGCCCCCTCTGCCTGCCTCCCGCCTCCAGCCCCTGCGGATGTCACCGGGGCCGCAGCATCCACCTCTCCATTTAGCACTTGTGGTTAGGGCACTCTGAAAGCCAACAAATGACTTTGCAAAAAAGTTGTCCCATTTCAGTGACATTTTCCTCTGCTTCTGCAAAGACCACGCTGCCAGGAACAAGCCTGGCAATCGTTTATCAAAGGGCTATTCAAAGGAGATTAAAAACAAGCCAGTTTGGAGGAGATACCCTCTTACACCATGAGCCAGGCTTGTGTTCATTACATCGGGTGTCACTTTAGAGCACTTTCTGCAGAGACATCTTAACTGCCCCCTCCAGGCCTGCAGAACTTCACACTGCTGATAATTAAACCATGAAATACAGTGGGACTATGGAAGAGCTCATCTTCCCAGCCACAGCAGCGCCTTTTATTTATGGTCCCTGCGCATTTTTATTAGTAAGGATGGGGACAGAAGTTGGGGAAGTTTTCCTATTGCTCTAATAAAATCTTATTTTCAAAGCACTGCTGATATAAATTTAAACTCATTACAGCAGTCACATAATCACACTCCCTCATAAAGATGAATAAAGTAAACAAGAATCGCAGATGGAAGAGACTGATCAGGTCACCTCCTCATCCCCTGCTAGTGTATGATTATCCCCAACAGGATATTCCACTAACACTTCGTCTTCATTGCTGCTGTCAAGCGCTTTCACTAAGACGGCAGAAACCACTTGCCTGCGATGCATACCCACAAGGGGAAAAAATAATTGTTTTAATCAGTGCATCGGTGAGGTCCTTAGAAACATTTGTATTTGCTCTTCTATTATGATTTCCATATTACCTGCTTAATTCATGCTTGGAGGCCAGGTCTGGTGCAGCTGGGGCTCCCAGGCTCCCAGCAGCACCGTAGCAGCATGGCAGGGGCTGCGGGGTGGGGGCATCGCTGCCGGCAAGCACTTCTGCCCCGATGTGCTGTGTCCGGGCCGGCTGCCCTCGGGGCGTGATGCTTCGTCCGTCTCCTTGCCGTGCCAGAGGCCGCCCTGCCAGAGCACACAGCCGCAGCCACCCTGGCCACCCTTCTGCACGCTGCTTCTGCATCCACCTCTATTTGTATTGAGTTATTTACCTAAGGAGACATTTATGGGTTCATAATTAGCAAGACAATGCAGCAGCAAGGCGTTTATGATAGCCTGGTTCGCCGTGCGGAGCAAAGCTATCAGGATCTGCAATGACCCATGACAGTGATTAAATTAGTGAAATGCCTAACGGCAATCATCGCTCCCAGCTCAAGCCTCGCGATGAAAACCAGCCTCCAGCCATGGCCGGGAGGCAATGTCGTTGCAGGCATGTTTCGTGTGGGAGAGACCAGAGGAGAGGCCCCGTGCCAGTGCTGGTTGCCTCGTGTCCCGCAGCAATAAGTCACAGCGGACACAACTTGGGGAGCATGAGGCTCCGTGATGGGTGTCCCGGGGCCAGCGGCAGCTGGGGCTCCTGGTGATGTGGGACTGGTTTGGAGGCTCCGAAGCTCTCCAGCACCACTTGACCATGTCTGGGGGCCATGGGTCAGGGAGCCACAGCCCTCGGGGCTCTGTGAACACCAGCTTGCTCCCTGAAATAAACTAACGGCCTCACAGAGACAACAGATCCCTCTGTGCTTGGTATCCCTCAAAAACCTATTAGCCTTTATGGGAAGCTGTCCCCATATAAGCAAGAAATGGCCCCGCGCTCTGTAGTTTACAAAGTACCTCTCTGCTGTCGCCTCGTTTGTAACTTCCCTGCCCACTCCTGCTCTACTGCCCTGGGCTCAGCTGCCGTGGCCATCCCCATCCTGGCCACGGCACGCGTCCAGCCCCTGTCTCAGAGCCACGGCCATCCCACACAGCATCTCACCAGCCGAACCCGGCAGCGCAGGCTCGCAGCTGCTGAAGCTGCTGCAGGAATAATGCAGGTGTGGGCTCCGTTTACGTCCCTGGTAGTGCAGGTCAGTGCAACAGGGAGGATGCAGAGCATCGCTCATCCCGCTGTGCTGTGCACATCTCCGGGACCTCGTGCACGTGCCCCTGCCCTTCGGGTTCCTCCACCCTGAGGTCACCACCAGCTTAAAGAGTTTCCTGCTGGCCTGACACATGTACCCGTTGGCGTGGCTGTCTGAAGAAAAAGCCCTCATTCAATTCAAAAAGCTGGAAAATTTGTTCCAGAAGCTGCTGGGACACAAAGGAGTGGGGACTGAGGCCTGGCTGTGGCTGCCTTGGACGCCCTCAGTCCTGGGGGATGTGTGGCTCCCCCGGCAGCGCCGCCCAGCCCGGGTCGATGCCGCGCTCACTGCAGATGAGCCCGGCCGCTGCGGGCTGCTTCCGAGAAGCGTCTGCCACTGGGGAAAGTCTCCCTCCCCACAGCCGGTGCCTCCTGATAGACAGCCAGCTGCATTTCTGTGACTGCACGGAGCCAGAGGAGCTGATGCATGCTTAAAAACAAGTAAAAACAAATAAAAATGCAGGTTAGCCTGTCAGCGGGTGGAGCAGGGGACCATGTGGCACAGCATCACCAGCTGAGCCAAATGGAGCAGCCTGCAAGCAGGACCCGCAGAGAGACTTTGCACACGTCCGATAGAAGTTCATCGTTACGTGGATAAAAATTAAGAGATTTGAATAGTCGTTAGCCCAGCCGAGCAGTGGGGTAGGAAAAGACTGGAAGCATGAGCAGCCCTCTCCCCGGCCAAGCAACGCTCCCCATCGCCTAGCAGCACCACGTTCGTGGCGGTGTGCCGCCGCCTGTGCCCCCCGGCCATGCTCCGCGGCACCGCCCTGGTGCCGGCCCACGAAGCAGTGCTGGAGCTGCCGAAACGCTGCAGGGTCTGAAGCGGCAGCTGCAGGCGTGGGGAGCCGGGCTGAGCCCTTGGAAACTCTGGATGCCAAGTGCTTCGATTCTCAGAAAAGCAATTACTGTGCAGCAGATTACAGAGCTAATAAAATCCCATTATACCATTTCAGAAAGTAAATCTGATCTGGATACTGCCAATTTATATCAGACATCCCACAAAAAGTCCCGTAAGAGCCCCCAGTGCACAGACTGTGTGCACGCGCGTAATACAAGGCTATAATAGATCACACTAATTAGATATCCAATAACAGGAGGGCTGATAGGAACTACATTAAAATCTCTTTAAGATGAAGACATAAAACCCAAGGGAAAAAATTCAGAGTTAATGATGCTGCTGCAGAGGCTGCAGTTCAGTGGTCCTCGCCCGAGACCCCACTGTCCCACTTCGCCCCAGATCCTGCTCCACTGCTCAGCCCCTTGGCCGGATCCTGGCCAGCGCAGCCATGTCCCATGCCTACCCACCGCAGGTGCTGGTGGCCGGAGGACGGTGCAGTGGCAGTGGGGCTCTGTGTGTTCCCCAGCACCACAGCGCAGGGCACGGTCCCCAGCGCCGCTGCGGCGCTGCCCGTGATTTTTATTATCCAGATTCAATAACAGCAAACAGCTCCGAGCTGTCTGCGCTCCCCGGGAGGTGACTTACCATCCACTAACAGAGCTGAGAAATCAAATTAGCCCCGGCTTTGCACTCTCTCTTTCCCTGACACCACTATTGGCAGCCAAGGGGGAGTTCATCAGGGCCGTGCACTAATTCTTATCTCGTTTAAGTGACTCCACGCTGCCATCTGATGCAATTTGCTCCGTGCCACTGGCAAGGGCTCCGATCTCTGCCTGTCTGCCTCACCATGACTCCCAGTACAGCGAAGCTTCTGGGGAAGATGGGCTGCTGTGCTGTGAGGCTTTGGGGAAAGCCTGTCCCTAGCCTTCCCCGCCACTGACCATTTGTTCTTTCCTCCTCTCCAGCATTTCCAGTTTCTCCCTGCGCTTCTCAGTGCAGCTCCAGAGCTCTTGCTGCCTTGCTGCTCGAGCCCACACTGCACTGGAGCAGCTCTGGCTGTACCCCCATGCAAGTGCTATTCTTTGTAAGTTCCTGGCACAGATCTCCTCACCTCATACACTCTCTCATTTTCAGGCCATGAGAGGGCTTCTGGTGCAGCCTCATGGCTGCTGCATCCTCTACTCCTCACCAGAGCTGCTCCCCACCATGCATCTCCTGCAGTCCCTGCCCCAGCTGCCCGCACTCCTCCGCGGCTCACAGTTCTGCCTTTCCCCCCGACACAGCCATGCCTACCTCAGGCCCATCGCCATCCTCATGCACTCTGCCTCATGCTGCCAGTTGTCCCTTCCCACGCCAGCCTGCCTCTCCCTGCCGGTCAGGGGGACCCACCCGAGCCCTGGCCGCCAGTCAAGCTGCACCAGCAAAGCAGCCAGTGTGCGCTCAAGCTGAAGTGCTTGCAAAAGCAGCTGTCTGGAAGCAGAGGTTTGTTAGCTGGGGACTGGCCAAACCTGCACGCAAAGCTGTCGAGGTGGATGCTAACTTATTGGCCCAACAAGGATCAGGTTGTTCACCTGCGCAGTGCCTGCAGGCACCTGTGGCAGTGTGGCCATGAGGTTTCCCTTGGAAAATCTTATTCAGCTGTCACAAGCACACCAACAGGGTATGGACAGCATCATCCCAACCACGCTGCAATGTCAGCATCCAGCTTCTGTCCCTCCCAGAAATGGGAGCCCCCCCGCAGCGCTGTGCCTGGGCAGGGGGACAAGGGAGCTGGGGGCTCGGGCGCTCCGCATTCGCCCAGTGCCAGCGGCGTGACAGCCCACAGGGCGGGTGGCCTCCTCCTTCCTCCTCCCTGCCTGAAACTTGATGCAGCAGAGGAGGCTGATTGCAAGATTAATTACGCATTTTCAAAAACCTGACGGCTGGGGGAAAGCGAGCAAAAAGTACTGCCTGCTTCCCTGATTAGGTTCACTTATCCGCAGAAGAGAGCGGAGACCGCAGGCTGGGGAAGGGAGCCGGGAGACCTGCGGCACCAGAGCCATGGCGCTGGTGGCTCTCACAGCACTTCTGGCCCTGCTGCCTCTTGCATCGATGCTGCAGGACACAGGTAAGGACATCGTGGGGAAGTCTGGCAGGGTGGGAGAGAAGGAGCTGCTTTCTGGTAGCTAAAGGTATGTTGGAGTACCTAAATAAAAACCTAGCAGCGCTATATAGCATGCAAATGCTAGTGTTTTTTTTTTGTTGTTGTTGTTGTTTTTAAGAGAGATTAATGTTATTGAAAGTCTGCATACCTGGGAAAAGATCAGCCATGGGTAACCTCTGGGAAAGAGCTTTGAGGCACGGCACACTTGAGCAAGTGCTGGCGGCACAGGCTGCAAGGAGAGGGAGGTAACAGTATTTTAACCCCGCTCCAAATTTTGGGCTCGTTGGTGTGGGGCTTCAAAGTATCTTGAAAGTGTTCAGAGCGAGTCCTGAGGAAAGACTAAGAGAGAAAGAGAAACAGAATGATCTCCTGTCTGTCTATCCATCTGTCTGTCTGCATCCCTCGGTTTGGAACCTGTTGCCCAAGCTCCTCACCTGATAAATGTATTTCTCTGATAATGTTTCATTCCTTGTAATGCAGAACAGGATTTTTGGGATGACAGCGTGCAGAAGTGATGCTGTGGCTGTGCTTTGTAATCTTAGTTCCATACAGTGGAAAAAACCCTGCCAAAAAACTAATAAGCAGTTCTTATTTTTTTCTTAACATTCTTGAGAAGCAGTAGAAAAATCACTGTGCTGTTTTGCACCAATGCACGTGAAAGTTCTCAGCAGGTTGGTAACTCGGGAGATGCTTTGGACAAGTGAGCTCATCCCTTCCAGCAGGGAGCCGTTCCTGACTCCAGAACCTTGCCCTGCGATTAGTGGTGCGGTGGTGGCAGAGGAGGAGTGGGAGGAAGGAGCCCTTGCAGCTGGGGAGCTGTGCGTGGGGAGGAGCGGGCAGCGCAGACCGCTCGCCCAAGCTGGAGGGCTGTGCACGTCCGCACCACGCCAGCGCTCGTGTTCCCCTCCTTTCCTCAACGGCAGCTCAGCAGAAAGTGAAAACCCACAGCAGAGGTGGCCAGCACCTTCCTTACAAAGTCCAGTGATTAGCAAGGCTGGACAGCTGAAGTCCTTTATTCCTCCCAAGGAATAATCCCGTGGCGCCCTGGTCTCGGTGCTGTCGCCTTGCTTTAGCACTGGCACACGAAGGGCTGTGCCGGAGCGGGTGCTGCAAGGTGATGCTCACCCACCACAGCCGCGCGAGAAGGCCCTGTCCTGGCCATGGGGGGCTGGCATTTTTGGCCAATGTTCTTTATGTTGAAAAGTCAAAGCGAACCTGTACAGGGTGAAGACATGGGCCATGCAAGTGATTTCAGGAGCGTGTGTTGATTTTGTCTTATTTCAGCTGAAAGGGAAAAAGCCAGGAAAAAACAAACATTTTGTCCTGGCTTTTTAAAAAAAATCCTACAATTGGGTATTTTTTGAATAACAGTTCACTCCACAGTTGATGATGATTGCATTACAATGTTTCAACACTTGGTCACAAAATACTGCAAGCCAACAGATACTTGGCTGGGGGCTTTCTGCTATTTTAAAGTTTGTCAAATTTTGAGCTATTTCATTTCACACCACTCACCAAAGACAGAATTCTCTTTAGCTTAGGAGAACAGACAGAAAACAGTGAACAAGTCCCACTTACCTGCAGTGGCGCAGGCGAAGCCTCAGGTTTGGGCTGGGCAGACCCCTGGGGCCAGCACGGTGTGCGGGACGGGTACGCAGGCAGCTGGTGGGAAGACCAGGATGCCTGGTGTGAACCCAGCCACATCCTCTCCCTCCAAAGTGAGTTCTCCCAGACACTGAGCTCGGCAGCGTGGGTCTGAAGGCGAGTGCCGCGAGCCAGCTGCGACCAGCTGCAGCGCTCGAGGCCACTTGGCCAGAGCCGCTGGTGCAATTACAGCAGTGCCTGTTTTCCTCCCATCGCCCTAATTGCTGTGTCTCACCCCCCCCTTCGCCTCCTCCCTTGGCTAACACATGGCTGGATGAGGGTCGTGAGCCCGGCCGGCTCTGAGGCATTATAGATCCCATGCAAAGTTGGAGGGGTTGGGGCTACTGTTGTTTTTTTTTTTTTAGTTGAAAAGAAAGATTAAAGTTTCCTTCCAGGCAGCTTTTCCCAAGTTCCTGCAGATCTATTCCAATTAGTGCCTTCTGTTATGCACACAGTGGGCTCTGGTGCTCCAGAGCAAAGCTGCAAGTGCGGATCCTCCGCCTGGCCTGACCGCAGCCTCAGCAGCAGCCTTGCAACGAGGACTGGGGTGCTGACAGCAATTTGCAATGCAATTAGTGCTCCCAGCATCAGCAGAGGGATTGTTTCCACAGGAAACAAATGTCGCAATACCAATAAGACTAATTATTAAAAAGTGTTGCTCCCTCATGATAGAACGAGTTCTGTCCCAGCTAAAGATGCCAAAATAACCACATGGAGCTGCACTCATAATGCCCACACCCTGGCAGAGCAGTGCTGGGCCAATACTGCATGCACGTGTGCGTACGCCAGCCCTGCTCATCCTTCTCCAGCTCCAGCCCATCAGACTATATACTAAAACCACAGTCTGCTGCCCATGGACCGTCTCCTGCTGTAGCTGCTGGTAAGGGAGTGATTTCAGTGTTATTTGTATCACAAATCCCACCAGAAGGGGGGCCTCCCTTGTGCAAGCCACCACAAACCCCACAGTGCTGGCCTGTCCTCGTGCTGCAGACTTTGCCCTCTGAGTGGAGCAGGGCCAGCAGGGCAGGAGCGCCGTGGGGCAGGGGTGCCAGGTCCAGGACGGCATGCTGCGCTCAGCCAGGAAGGCGCAGAGCCATGGCTATCCCAGCTGGTGGCGGGGCCCTCATTCATTTCTAATCACATAAGTCCTGCGAACACGTACGGGGCTGAAAGGAGAGTCTCGGCCCGCACCTCCTCCTTTTGTGGGCTAAGAGCAGATGGGTGGGGAGGAGGGAGTGTCCGGCTGTCACATGTGCTGCAAGGGGATGAAATCCGAATGCGCAGAAGGATGTGCTGTCAGATACTCGGGCTCCTCAGCCTTGACACAGTGCCATTCAAAGCCGCAAATGATGGAGGAGTGGTACAGACCTTCCCAGCATTGCATGAATGCATCGGGGCAGCAAAGATGGGCTAAGGAACATATATTTGACCAATAGCCAAAAAACCCAGCTGTCCTGCAGTTGCTTTCCAAGAGAGGATCTGACTACAGCAGTGTTGGCCAGCAGCACTTGCAAGTGTTTGTGCCATACAAAGCACTTGGGGGCCCAGATCCAAAGCCTGGTGGCACACGTGGCACGGCCCCTGGGATTAACACGGGTAACTTTTTTCTCATGTAGACAGATTTTTAGTCTTTTTCATTACCCAGTAAATGAATTCAGCATCTTGATTCATCTTTAACCTCATCCTTCACCCTCATAGTAAAGAAGCAATGCCTCTCAAAGTAGTAAGAGTTAGAAAACTTACCTCGGGGCAGCGATTCCCTTGCAGCTTCCCACAGTGGCCACCCAGCTGTCCTGACATTGCTCCTGGAGAAGAGGCAGATGACAGCCTGCAGGTGGTGCCTGGCCATCCCAGACCCAAGAAGCGTCCAGGGGAAGGTCACAGTGCAATCCATGTAGATAGCAGGAGAAGACCTGAATAAAACAGTAGATAATGTTCCTTGCTGGCTTTCTTGTTTCCCAGCAAGATGTTCTTAAATTTGACTGGAAGGTGCAACCCCAAATGGTAAGCCAGGTACATCATTCAGCAGCATTGTGCATTTTAAGGCACACTCCATGGAGATTTTAGGCCACTGCCTGCATGTGAACAGGCCCCGGCATGGTGAGGAGGGGACAGCAGGGCCCTGCGTCCAGCCTGCACCCACACCCCTGCCTGCAGCAAGGGGAGGCAGCGCGGCCCCAGGTCCTTCCTGGGGCTGGCCACAGACGCTGCTTCCTGGGAGTTTCACTTGCCCATCCACGGGGATTTGGGGCAGCAGGTCAGGGAGACAGGCCAGTTCTGTGACAGTGCCTTTCCCTGCCCTGGCAGGTACCCCGCGGGGAAGCTTGGCGCTGGACCCCGATGCACCGGCCCTGCTCCGCCTGTCTGACTCCCTGCTGGCTCGCTACAGAAAGGGCATCCGGCCCGTTCAGGACTGGCGCACCACCACCACTGTGGCCATCGACGTCATGGTGTACGCCATCCTCAGCGTGGTGAGTCCATCGCTTCCACCCTCTCCGCGGCCATGCAAGCCGGGGGGTGGCTTCCCGTGGCTGGCACTGGAGAGCCAAAGGGCACAGCATTCCCACACTGGTGTCCCCCTCCCTGCCCCAGAGCATCACGCTGCTCTTCATGCCTCTGCCCACCTGCACCTGCAGTGGCTGCTGTCACCCTGAGCCAACCATGTGTCCTCTTATTCCCGCAGGATGAGAAAAACCAGGTGCTGACCACCTATATCTGGTACAGACAGGTGAGCCGAGGAGACCTTGCCAACTCCCCCTCCCTCTGGGTCCCCGCTGCCACTGCCGAGGCTGGAGCACCTGCGGTGACTCGGTTATCTGCCTCGCACCAGGACATGCCTGTCCTGGAAGGAGTTCCCGTGGGAAGGCGGGCTGTTGTCACCCAGCCCTGACGTTTGCCTACCTTAGCATCCCAGCTCCTGGCCCTGGAGAAAGGTCCTGGTGTGGTGTCTCCTTCGAAAACTGGGTCCAGCTCCCTTGGATGCAGGAATGCAAGAAAGCTGTGGAGCACTGAATTCAACACAAAAGAAAATCTCCTTTGCGTTCACACAGAGTTTGTGCCCCCCCCCCCCCCNGCCTCTGCGCTTTTTGTTCCCCGTGACTGCCCAGTTATCGGGCAATGGATTCACCTTCAAATGAGGCCCATGAACCACAAAATACCCAGACACAGGTGGAACCAAATAGTTTCAGGAAGGGGGAGGACAGGCATTTCTGTGCTCTTGGGAGATGCTGCTGGGGACAGTACTGTGTTCCCGTGAGAGCCAGCACCTTTGAAGGTAAAGGCATCTCCATGAACATGTGCCTGAATGATCACATCCCAGCTTAGCACAGAGAGGTTATCCCCTGCAATAACAAGAGCTCTGCAGGGCATGGATCAAGAGTCTAAAGGGACAGCGTTCATGCTCCCTGCTTCTCACTGTTGGGTGGCTGCGATAGCTGAGGAAATGGGCTTTCCTTCCTCTCATACATGGCATTTAGGACATTTTCATGACAGGTTACTAGCATCAGGTTTGGATTTTGGCAGGGCTAGGACTGACCTCACCCTCCAAGTCCCCTTCTGCTTTGTCCCTGCAGCACTGGACAGACGAGTTCCTCCGGTGGGACCCGGCACACTTTGACAACATCACACAGATATCCCTCCCCACGGAGAGCATCTGGGTGCCCGACATCCTCATCAACGAGTTGTAAGTGCAGCGCAGCTCTCCAAACCCCATCGCAGGGGGCCCCAAAAGAGAGCACGGGGGTTTAGCCACCCTCTCCCACTGTGAGCATGCGTACTGCGCCTCGCTCTGTATTCCCCGCACAGAACTGGCAGTGCCCCCGTATCCGGTGAGCTGCAGATGGGGAAACGGCTTGGCAGTTGGGACATTTCCAATGCTGGCTAACCACAAACATTTGTAATTACCCACACTGTGCTGGGGGTGGAATCCAGATATTTGGAGAAAGGCTTTGTTAAGAAAGCACAATGCAAGGGCAGCTGCAGAGCTGCCAGCCCTTCCCGCAAAGCCAGCCATTGTCCTTCCCCGCCCCCACTTCTGCTGGGATTTAAGGTGTTCCCACCATCTCATGCTGCGGAGACCTCCACGAGGCAAAGCCACAAATGGTCCTTGGGATGCTATGGGAGAGGGCAGCAGCACGAGGAGCACAGCGATGGCATGGGGCAGCTGTGCCGGCATGGGGCAGCGTGCTTGTGCCCTGGCCCTTTCCCCCAGCCTACACTTATTTCCCAAAAAGCAGGTTGGCAGAACAGCAAGGTAAGGTCCCAGTTCCCCGGCAGTCCCCATCCCAAATGCAGCTCGCCGGGGGGATCCCACTCTGCTCACAGCCCTCTCCAGAGTGCTCCCTACCCTTGCTCTCTGTCCGTGTGCCCTCCAGCGTGGATGTTGGAAAGTCCCCTGATGTCCCCTACGTCTATGTCCGCCACCATGGAGAGGTCCAGAACCTCAAGCCCATCCAGGTGGTGACTGCCTGCAGCCTGGATATCTACAATTTCCCCTTCGACGTCCAGAACTGCTCGCTCACCTTCACCAGCTGGCTGCACAACAGTGAGTGCCGGGACCCGCCGGGGGGCTCGGGGACAGGGCCGGGGCGGGCCGGCTCCGTGCAGGGGACGCGTCCCCCTCTAGGTGGCCCCAGCGGCTCGGGAATGCGCGGCTGCCGGGCACGGGCACCCGGCAGCTCCCTCCCCACCTCTCTTCCAGTCCGCGACATCAACCTTTCGCTGTGGCGGCAGCCGGAGCTGGTGAAATTCGACAGGAGCATCTTCATGAACCAGGGCGAGTGGGAGCTGCTCTACGTGCTCAGCCACTTCCAGGAGTTCAGCGTCAAGAGCAGCGACAGCTACGCCGAGATGAAGTTCTACGTAAGGGCCGTTGCCTCCCCGGGGGACCAGGAGCCCCGCGCCACGCTGTGCCCTGCTTTGGCTGCTGCTCTTCTCAAGGATGAGGCGCAGGGCAGGGTTTTGCCCCCCAGTCCTGTTACTTCATAACCGAGCAGCTCCCCTGCACCGTGCTGTGGTGCATCCCCTGCCACCAGCACCTCTCCTGGTGCTGATGGCCCTTCCCAGGGTCCCGTCAGTGCAGCCCACCAGCCTCACCTGCTTTAGAGGAGACCCACACCAGCTCAAGTCCTCCTTTCAAGCACGGCTCTTGCCTTCACTAAATCTTTCCTGCCTCTCCCTCTGTCCTGGCAGGTAGTTATCCGGAGACGTCCCCTCTTCTATACTGTCAGCCTGCTGCTTCCCAGTATCTTCTTGATGGTGATGGACATTGTGGGCTTCTACCTACCTCCCAACAGCGGCGAGAGGGTCTCTTTCAAGATCACCCTCCTACTGGGCTACTCGGTTTTCCTAATCATTGTATCTGACACGCTTCCGGCTACTGCTGTTGGCACCCCATTGATAGGTACGGCACTACTGGTCCCAGCTGGCATTAGGGCAAGAGCTCTTCACACTTGGCTTAGGTGGTAGGAGCCCAGCGTTCATCTCCCTCGCTGCCACAGAGCCAGGACAGTGCCCAACAACCATGGGCTAAGGCCCATCCCTCTGGGACCAGGATGCTAGGGAGATCAGAGGGGAGGCGCTCAGACACAGAGCTAGAGGAGCAAGAAGTGGGACATGTGGGTCAGTACAGAACTGGGGGCTGTAAAAGGAACGCAGGGCTTGGGGTGTCAAGGTTACAGGCACACATGGCTGACAGAGCTGCACTGGAGCTCTGGGTCTGGCCCAGGCGCACGTGAGGGCACCATCAGAGCTCAGGGAATAAAATGGCATCCTGCTGACTGAATGGGGTGGTCCGCAAAGCAATCGCAACTGCAGTCAGGCCTGGAGCCACAGGAGCCACGGCTCTGTGCAGAGACAATGTGCCTGCTAGAGAGGTGGGCAGGGGGAATTCGCTCAGGACCTGCCTGCTCTGTGCATCAGTCTAAAGATTATGCTGGCCATTGCAGGCCACTCACTTTGCTGGCATCTCCACAGGCATCTATTTTGTGGTGTGCATGGCATTGCTTGTCATCAGCCTCACAGAGACCATCCTTATTGTGCGCCTGGTACACAAGCAAGACCTGCAGCCCCACGTTCCCAGCTGGGTGAAGCACCTGCTGCTGGAACGTGCCACTGTCCTGCTCTGCATCTGGGACAAGAAGAAATTCAGCCAAAGCAGGACACAGAGCTCAGATATCTCCAGGCACGTGGAGAACAATGACAGCACAGGTAAGGGCTGGAGAGAGAGCTCCTGGCGGAACAGAAGGGGCCCAGGCCCCACATAGCTCTAAGCCTAGAGCTAGTCTAATGGCATATTATCAGAACTAGCAAAATGTTTGTATTTCCAACTAGCTCTCACCTTCTCTATTGGAGCTCTGAGCAACAGCAGCAGACATCCCACATCCACCTCTCAGGCGTGTCCCCCCCCTCACCCTGCGTCTGTGTCATGCCCAGAGAAGTGTGACGCTGCCCAGCTCAGGTGTACCCAGCACTGCTGGCGCGTCTTCAGTCCCAGAGTGAGACTGTCAGAAAACTGAATTTCACAAACTGCACCTGTTCTAGAGCACAGTCCCCTGTCCCAGCACAGTAAATGCCAGCCAAGCAGGAGCCTTCTCTCCTTCCAAGCCAAGTACAACCCTTTTACTTTCCATGCTTCTATGCAAGCCAGCGCTCCCTGAGCTTCATTGCCAGCAGCCTGGGGAGCAGAGAGCAGGGTTGTGGCTCACTGTGGCTCACGCATGGCAATCCGGATGTCCAGATCACACACAGAAATCCCAGCTCTCCATCTAAACAGATTTTTCTCACTTACCTTTCTTGATCCTGCAGCCAAGCTGAACCACTACAGCTGTGAGGACCCCCGGGAGCGTGAGGTGGCACGGGGCACAAAGCCCACACCTGCCTTTGCCACCCCGGCAGAGGGCTCTCCGCTCATGCACAGCATCCTGCATGAGATCACCACCATCCGCCAGTTCCTTGAGAAGCGTGATGAATTTCGTGATGCTGCCCGCGAGTGGCTGCAAGTGGGCTACGTGTTGGATGTCCTGCTCTTCCGGGCATACCTGGTGGCTGTCCTGGCCTACACCATCACGCTGGGCACCCTCTGGTCGGTGTGGCAGTACGCCTGAGCTGCCCTTTGGGGCAGGCAAGGTGAGGACCTCGCATGCTGCTGTGCTCCAGAGGCCACTCCCTGGTTCTCGTGCTCAGACCCACCTGTGTTTTCTGACCACGGAGCTCCAGGCTGGTGCAGCTGCCCCCTTTCCATTAGCTCTAGAGCAGCAGCAGCCGAGCAGGCAGACAAGGGCTGAGGAGGAACGAACAAGCACCGATCACCCCCGCCCCGGCCTAACTGTTGCG
>VXAA01000760.1:427077-475121 GCA_013399115.1 Anseranas semipalmata
AGGACCGGCACGGCCGGGCCCGGGGCTCCGGCCGCACCTTGCCCGGCGGGGGCTCATCCGAAGCCCAGGGAGCCGGCGCGCATCGGGATGCCCTCACCTCTCTACACCCTTCCCCAGGGTGCTTTCCTGCCGCCCCCGCCATCTCAGGCCACCCAGCTCCTTCCCAGGCCCACCTCCCTTCGTTTCACACTACCTGCCGAGGGGCACAGCCTTGCCAGCTCCATCTGCCCCGCACAAAGCACTGGAGGCCACACGCCTGTTTCTCATTCTCCGTTACTGCTTCATGAGAGCCAGCTGCTCACCGGGCTCTGCATGTTTCTTTCTCCCCCCACCTGAGTGTTTTGCATGCTTGACCGGCAGATCCCCTCCACATTCCTGCCCAGCAGTACAGTAACTGGGAGAGAACTAGTGGAGCGGGGACAGTCAATGCCAAACAAACTGCGATGCAAATGGGACTGTCTCCATAGGAATGCAGTGCCGGAAGAGACCAACAGGGTTACCCATCCTGGTCCTCCACTACTGCAGGCTTCCACAGCTGTCATAAATAAACACACTCCCTCTGTACACCTCTGCCAGGGCAGAGGCATGAAGCTGCCATCTAACAGGAGAGAAAAGGAACTCCTCCTGCATCTCAGAGCAGCAGGACTGGGACTTGAGCCAAAATTGTAAGGAACTGATCTGCCCAACGGGATACCTACACTTGTTTCAGAGCTGGGAGTGTCAGGCAGTTGTGATGACCACTGACAGAAAAAGCAAAACTGATTTTCAGGGTGTTTCCTGGCCCTACCACACTTGCCTGAGACCCCATGCAGGTACAGATGTGCGCTTCGCACTGGTTACTTGCCTGTGCAGCCAGTGCAGGCACCATCCTCAGCAAGGCTGGAGATGAAGGGAGGCCCCATCCTGTTTGCTCTGGTAGCTCCTCTGCACACAGCAGGGCTGGAAGCTGCAGGGAAGACAGAGATATCACAGTGTCCGGCTCTCCTATGTCCGCTTCCAAGAACACCAACCCTGATCCAAAGACCTGCCACCCTCCCAAGCCTTCACCTGCAGGAAAACTCCTTGCTGAGTGACAGGAGGGCTGCAGGATGGGTGGCGCGGGCTCCTGGTGGCACCGGCTCGTGCTAATGTGCTGATGGTCTGTAAGTGGCTGGCTATTGATGAGGTGTCCAGTTAAAGAGTTCGTGAGACACTAAATCAGCCCATTGATCCTACTGAGATCGATGGTGCTACAGACCTGATCACTGCAGCGGGCAATTAACACCCTCTGGAATGAGCCGCCTTCATGTAACATCAAACACTCCAACAGACAAATCCAATGGGCCCATTGAACCGGGCACGCGATGCCTCCCGCCCGCATGAGACCTAGGTTGAGGCCAGCAGGGCCACCACATCGGCTTCCTTGGCCCCACCGTGCCCCACGGAGACCCACAGAGACCTGCCGTCCCACGGCTCACCTGTGCCACCGCAGCTCCCAGCTGACGGCTGGATCCCACAGACCATGCTGGGCGCTGGGCGGGAGCTCCATTTTCCGGCCACGCCAGCCCTGTGATGCGGTCCTGTGCATGACCTAACCCTGTGCAGAGCTGCTAACCCTCACCTGCTCCACAGGTCCCCCATGGAAAAGGAATCTGCCAGAGCTGGAGGAAGCATCCAGATTTTCTGCCTTCCAGATAGTGCTTTTCCCTCTTGTGCTGCTTTGGGAAGTGCTGCATGCAGGAAAAGTTACAGGCATTTCTCTGAGATGAGCCTGGATTTTCCTCTTAAAAAAAAAAAATCAATAAATCTGAATCTAATCTACTAATAAAGGTTTAATGAGGACATAATGTTGATGGAACAGAACATTGTTGCAGCATAATCACTCCCAGCTGCTGCGTGAATGTGCAGACAAAGGCCCAGTCCTATGACAATTTCCCTGTTATAATAACTGCTTTGTATGAGGCCAAACGCTGCAGCAGGATCTTATCCCTCCCTTTTGCGAGGGACGGTGCAGACAGCAGGTTACAGCAACCAGAGGTGCCCAAAACATCCCTGTGAAGAGCTGTGCTGCGAGGGAGCTCTCGGAGGCTGTAACCCAAGCCTGTGCTCGGACATCACCTCTGACAGTTCCATAGGCCAAAAGCCACCCCCGTGTCACTGAGGACGGCTGTGTCCTGCAGCAGGACCCCCAGAGCCCTCCACTGCACGGAGCAGGGAGCGCAGGATGGGGCACAGCTGTCCTGGGGGAGCTGGGACCTGTGGGGTGCCTGGCAGGGACCTTGGGGCAGGCACACGGCTGCCCTGCCCCTGGGACACAGGAAGAGCCCAACTCGATGCCAGCACCCAGCAGCCCAGCACACGTCATCCATCGCCTGAAAAATAGATAACACGTTACATTAAGTGACTCTGCACCATAACTTCCCCGTGATGAGCGTGTAACCATGTCCTGGCCCCAGTGTGTGCCCAGCTCCCCAGGGGGGCACCGGCACCAAGGGTGGGAGGGAGACGCTCGCAGCTCCCGGCCGGCTGCTGTGGGCTGGATGCCGCATGCTGTACAGTTCGCAGCGACATAAAAGGAGTGCAGACTTTGCTGTTAATGTAGTCAGTAAATAAATAAAGGAGGGCTTAAGCTTAGTGTACAGCAATCAGTTTAGAACTACAGGATAATTAACACAGCGGGGGGCCAGACTACTCTACAGTCAGGTTTAAATGAACGAGTTCACTTTCATTGAGGCAAACTCGCTCAGCTCCCTGGTGAACCTCACACGCTACAGCAGTGCCTGTGCCGGCAGCAGCGAGCGGGGCTGGAGGGGTGCACCCCACACACCCCACGTACCCCACGCCAGCAGGGAGCAGGGGAGCGGCTCGGCTGCTGTGAATCCTCCCCTTGCTGCCGTGGCATCTGCAGCTGCTCCAGCAGCGCCCAGGCAGACGTGCAGGGAGCCTGCGCCCAGCTCTGCACCAACACGCCCTTGCCCAAGGCAGACAGACGGACCCGGGCGTGCACGATCCCACCAAGGCAGAGCCAGCCTTACGGCAGGGTGGGAAACAGCACCCCTTCTGCCTTCAAAACCCAAATGACTGAGCTGTACATGCCTCTCCTTCTCTCCTCAAACAAAAAAATAAAGGACAGCAGCAAATCACCCTGTCAAGCACCACACAGTGTACGATAAAACGGTCTCCAGGGATGCCAAGGGAGTTTAACACAGGAGGCACGTTTAATTTTCTGGCACCGTAAGCACCTTCTTCTATGCCAAAGCACGAAGGAACTCCTGCATAAATAAGAACCAGGCTTTTTAGGAGCTCGTGGCTCTTAATGAAAAAGAAATTCTGGAGACCCATGATCGCACACCTTTATTTTCCCTGGAAAAGCATCTTCCTGGCTGCACATCCTCAGAAAAACGCCAGCCCCTATTTGCCATGCCAGATCCCCAGCGCCAGGATTTGCTCCCCATCGCAGGGCCACCGGCATCCCCACATCCCTGGAGATGCCGCACGAGCAGGGACAAGCGCTGGCCACAAATTCTTCCCTGCTTGCAGCACTGGGGCCTCCCCATCCCTGAGATGGTGCCTGGGCCAGGGGGTACACAGGGACAGACCCCCCCCGAAAGAGGGCTCCTCAGCCCCCACCCCATCCACCCCCCCTCGCCCAGACCCACCAGCACGATGGCATCGGTCAGCAGGAGCCTGCTGGTAAACGTGGTTTTACAGATGGGACCTGCGCTGCGGGAGCACCGAGCCGGCACCCCAAGGCCATCAGCATGGTGTGTGCCC
The DNA here is from genome assembly GCA_013399115.1 of Anseranas semipalmata. Lineage (NCBI taxonomy): Eukaryota > Metazoa > Chordata > Aves > Anseriformes > Anseranatidae > Anseranas > Anseranas semipalmata. The sequence goes on from VXAA01000760.1 coordinate 430,831, forward strand.
TGGTCTGGAGGGGTCTGCTGCTGCTGCATCCTCCTCCCAGTGGGACGGCATCCGAGCAGAGAACAGCAACAGGAGACGGCAGGCCGAGACAACTGAATTAACTTTATTGTTTCTTCTAACTGCAGATTCAAGGTATACAACTGAACATTGCTATTTTCCTTATGAGACTTATAAATAAAAATACAAAAAATGTCCACTACAAAAAAATCTACTGTTAGTAGGATGTAAAAAATATTCTCTTTGCTATAGAAGGCACGAACTTCACTTAGTGACACATGGAGAGAAAAAAACCTGCAGCAGTATATTCTTTTTTTTTTCTTTTTTTCCTCTGTCAGAAACACTGAAGTTTTACAAAGAAATGCATCTGAATCTACACAGAATGAAGGCAGATGCGGAGAGCTGCAACTAGGAGACACCACAACTCAGGACTTTTTTTTTTATTAATTTTTCAGGAAATTTTAGCTAACTGCATCTGTGGCTAGAGAACAGATAGGACTCGCAAGCAGTACTGCAAAGGAACAAACAGCGAGGAAACAGAGTTGTACAAAAAATAGTAACCAATACTCTGAAGAAACAAAAACAAAAAATTGGGCACCTTCTAAAATGAGGCTACCAGGAGGTGCTGAGGTAGACGGAACTATAACATCAATTAATTCAAAACACTAGTTTTAATACAGAGCAATCAGACTGGCACTTGGGCTGTCACGACATAAAAGACAAGCAATGAAAGAAAGCCTTAGTTTGCTTGGTCCAGCAGGGCAGTTGGTCCTCAGTGCTATAATATACATATATATACTTATATATATATGGATAGGTGTCATGGAGCTTTACCATGGCTTCGTAGCCTTAGAAGATCATGCATACGTAACACTATGTGAAACAAATACTAGGATGCACACCCAAACATTGGTACTGGGCGCGGGAGAGGCACGGCGCTGCGGCTGCTGCCTTCTGGGGCACGGGGCGGGGAGAGCCGCGCTCCCTGTCCCGGGGACGCACCGGCACCGCACGGGGCAGGTGCTCCCCAGCAGGAGAGCGGCTCCAGCGGAGGGGAAGCCAACCACCACGTTATCGTCTTGCCTGACGACTTGGAACTGGACAGAGCCCTCCAGTGACTTATCTCACGCTTTTTGGGAACTAACAGGAATCAAAACTCCTGCTTTGCACCGTGCTGAGCTCTGAAGCCAACTATGCCAATGTCTACGTTAAGGGAGGAAGGGGGACAACGAGAGGGGAGGGAACATTAAAGCAAAAAAAGCCACATGAGCTCAGCCGAGTGCTCAGCAGTACCATGACACCCACGGCCGGCAGTACCAATTCACTGCAAAAAGGTACCATATACTTGTGAGAAATTGCAGCAACTGTTTCTGTGAAAGAACTGTTTTTTTTNTTTTTTTTTTTTTGGAAAAAATTTTTTTTTTTTTTTTTTTTTTTTTTTTTTTTTTTTTTTTTAGGCACAAAGATTAAACAAGCCATTCTCCAAAGTTACATCCTGGATTGTACTAAATCAGCATCTGCCCTGCTTCTCCTCCTCAGTGCGGAGCAGCAAAAGTGTCGCCAGTCGCACGCACTGGTGCGCATGCACAGATGTGTGCGGACACGGGACCTTCCTGCTCGGGCGCAGGGGGTGACGCTTCCAGGGCGTTCCCGGAGCGGCTCCGCAGGCGCCTGGGTGGGATGTGCCTGCCCGGCTCCCTGTGGGGCACGAGGAGCAGTTGGACGGACACCCCAGCAGCAGGGGCGGCAGCAGCACCGCTGCTTGGGTGCCCCTGGCACAGCCCCCTGCCCGCGGCTCCCCACAGTACCCCGTGAGCACGGGGATGCTGCAGCACGGGTGCCACCACCCAGCACTGCCCGGCTGCAGCCCTGGGCCACGCAGCACCGCGGCACGGCCGGAGGTGCTTGCGCCACAAAAGGAGACATCCTGGGGACAAACAAGGATTACAAAAATATCATGCGTTCTGGGTAGCAGCTGCACCCCTGCTGAGAGACGGGGGCGCGGGAGAAGCGGGGTCAGCTGCGGAACGCCCCAAACCTCATGGCATCGGTGCCAGCTCTGAGCCCCGCGGTGCTGCTGGCGCACCCTGCTCGCCCAGGCAATGCCCCGTGTGGCTGCGGCTGGCGGCTTTCACATTATGAACAACACTCGACTGCTCTAGTCACATATTCAAGTTTAACGCTTCCCTTCCCAAAGCACTAACTCGGTGCTAGGCTGCGACCTGCCCTGCTCCGCTGTCGCACGACGGCATCTTCCCCAGTTTAAGGCCTTCACGTTTTCCCAACAGTGAGGGGGCAGGGGCGGGCAGGGGACAGCAGTACAGACACCCCTGCTCTCTTCCCTTTACTCCCATCTACAAAACCTTTCCCTACCCCCCCCACATTTAATACAAACACAGCTAAATTACAAAATAATATACAATTGCAAGTAAAGCATGAGATGAAAACTGAAATGACATCACAAAGCAAACACAAATATTGCAAACTGTGCTTCTGTCACTGCAAAATCAGAACACAACAAAAACGAACACAAGAGGTAGCTTTCCGAATCAGCGAGCCAGGCTCTGTCAGGCCGCTAAAGAAATACCAGTTTTGGTAATGATAATGCACAAGAGGCGGCCGACAGAGACCCAGCGCACGATCCCCTCCACGGCTGCCCTGGCAGCTCTGCCACCACACCAGAGCACGCAGCCCATCCGCCGCACGCCACCAGCCCCTGACATGGCCTTTAACCGGCCCCGTCACTTAAAACAACAACACCCCCCACCCCCCCAAATCAATAAAAGCTCATGAGGTCACAAAAAAACGAGGTAATTTCAAGTAAAATGTGCTAAACACAGAAATAGTCAAAAACTTTTAAAAACAAACAAAAAGCAAAAAAACACAGAGCAAAGCCATCTGTTACCGTCCGTTCCTCCACAGACTCCGGGAGTTGAGGGCTGGGCAAAAAAAGTGTTGGCACGTTCCAAGCACCCGAAATACAAAGAAAAGAGAGACTCTCCCCGTGGGAGCGGAGCTCCGCGCCCCCCACCCAGTGCCCAGCACCGCCTGCTGCCTGGGGCTCTGGTGGCGCGGTCAGCTCGCATGGGGACCGGCGGAATCCAGGGGTCATCCCGGCACAGAGGGAAAGGAGGAGCTGCGGCTCCCTTTGGGGACAGGGATGAGTGTGTAGCTGCTGGAGTCCCTGGCTTCATCTTCCCACTGAAAGCTTTGTCTTCCCCCCCAAAAGAGAAGAAAAGGAAAAACATGCATAGAAAGGTCTTTGGTCAGGAGGAGGGTTGCGGTCTCCTGCAGCACCTGCAGCCAAGGTCTATGCTCTGGACAAGATGGGTACGTGCCAGGGGCGCAGAAGCAGCGTGTACTGGAGCAGGACAAGCACCAGCACCAGCCCACTCTTGGCCCCCCACCAGCTGCCCTGAAACCTTCCTCCGAGCTCGCACCCTGCGGCACTGCCCGCACGGATGCGTTGCTGGCCGAGTGTGTTCTGAGGAGGCTCCCCCCACCTGTGATGCAGCAGCCGGGGTGCAGGAAACCCTGCTGAAAATGGGGCTGAGCCCGTGGGTCACCGCCCCACAGGGGACGGCAGCATGCGTGCCTACCTCAGGGTGCAGAGAGCAGACACCGCCTTGAGCAGGCGGGTCTGCAGCAGCTCCTCCAAAGGGGGTTACTGATGGTGATAGAGGAAAAAAGAAATTAAAGCCTTTCCGTATCACTGGACATATGCAAAAGCTTGGGGTGAGGCATGAACCACACCATTCATACACAACCATCCTGGTACCACCTTCAGCAGGGCGGGCCAGCTGCCGGCTAGCAGTCGTGACGGGCAGCGGGGTCGGGAGCGGATCTGACTCGGGGCTGTGGAGGACACGCACACCTCGCCCTGGGCACGGAGGGGCTGGGGAGGGGAAGGGGCCGCGGGTGGGGAAGGGCAGCTCGCACACCCCCGTCCATCCCAGTGCGGGCGTGTGCCCCCGCTGCCCCCACGCACTGGCGAGCGCCACGTGCCAGCGCCTCCCCCACCGCAAACCCAGCCAGAGGCTCCTTCTAGCAACAGCAACAAACGAAAAACGGAAACAAAAGGCCATGGACGATGCATTTTTTTTTGCCCAGTCCTCCGCGACTCAGCCCCGCGTCCCCTCCGTGTCCCTCAGACGTAGCAGAGGTAGAGATAGGTCTTCTCTATCCTCCAGTCGGTGGGGATCTCCTCCGGCTTGTGACCCTTCATGTGCTTCTGCATGGCGGAGAGGCTGGGGCAGTACTCCAGGCAGATCGTGCACTGGTACGGGGAAGCGCCGTTGTGGGTCCTAAGGTGTTTGATCATGGCTGAGTAATCCCGGGAGCGCTGGTGGCACAGCTTGCACTCAAAGGGCTTCTCACCTGCAGGAGACGGGGAGCAGAGGGACAGAGTCAGCAGCGGCTGGGGCAGGGTGGCCACCGTCTCCGGCTACTCGGCCCTGTTTCGGTAACGTGCGAGGTTTCGGGGCCTCGATTCACCACAGTAATTAACTGCCCAGCCTGCCCGATATTGATACTCGCTCTGTGCACAGACACAGCGAATAATGAAGTAATGAACAGCAAAAGTGATCTAAATATTGATCCACTATTTACAATAGTTACATGCTGACGCATTCAATGATTCATTATCCCCAGCAGCCAGCCCGGGCTCCGCGGCTGCCTCCCTGCCGCGGCTGCCTCCCCGCCGCCCCGGGCTTGCTGTAGAGGGCTCGCGCTGCCCCGCGCTGGGGCAGCCGGGCAGCACCTACCTGTGTGCACCCGGTAGTGGGTCTCCAGCTGGTGCTTCAGGCTGAACTTCTTGCCACAGCCGTTGCACTCGTAGGGCTTCTCCCCGGTGTGGATGCGCTTGTGGCCCTTCAGCGTGCTCTCGTCCCGGAAGCAGCTGCCGCAGAACTCACACTCGTAGGGGTGGTCGCCTGCAAGCACACGCGCGTCAGCCCCCACACCACAGCCGGGACGCGGGGACCGGTGCAGGGGCAGCCCCGAGCCCCGCAGGCCCCCGAGCAAATTCTTGCCCAAGCACCCTGAGCCCTGCCCGTGCTGGCGGCGCTTATCGCCCTCCAGATCGGGCGGCTGATAAATGAACTTCAGTTCAGCACCAAACTCCAAATTATTTGAATGAAAGGTGAGGGCTCCAGCTACTTATTTATTACAGCAGTGAAGGCAAGGACAATAAAGATAGATTGATCGTCCAAGACTTTGTTCATGAATATTTAAATATTACTGATTTGTCTTGTCACTGTAATTACAATTTCTCTGTGCTGCATATCCTACAACCACAGTTTATGGTAAAGAATGGCCAACTGTATTTCACTTGTCCTACTGCAGATGTGCAGAGCTGCCAAGCGTGTAATGTTCCTCGCATTTCATACATTTTCTTCAGCTGTGAAGGCTTAAGTCATCCACAATGACCTACGTTTTTTCATTATCCCCATGTCAAACTGCACTCGTGCCTGGGCATAAATTGTCCTTCTAGTTATATACTCACATGCCTGTGCTTTCACTTCCTCTTTACAATGATATTTTACTCTCTGCCTGTTCTCTCCCCAGACCTGGAGACCAAGCCCGCAGCCGCCGCAGGGAGCCCCCGCGCACACCCTGGCTCAGCACCGAGCGCTGGCGCGTCCCGGTGCTTTGTGCAGGGCCACGCTGCGTCTCGCATTGTTTCCCTACGGCCGCAAACCAGCAGCGAGCCCGCGGGGCTGCGACGCCTCCCACCCTGCAACCCCCAAAACCAGCACATCTTTTCACCACGTTGCCTTGTGCAAGCTGCGGGGTTGCTGCAGCAGCAGCTCGGAGCTGCACGACCCGAAGCTGGGGGCTGAGGAGGTGTTTCACCTCCCCATGCCCAATTCCCAGTTACTGCCTCCATTTTCTATTGGGCTCCTTGTTCCCAAAATCAAAGATACCGATATAACAGCCAGGCGCCCATGTCAGGGGAGACAGCAGTTCCATTTGCTCGATTTTTAAGAGAACATGTGCAAATGGGAGCCAGGTGAATGATTCACTTGTTTAGCCTCAGCCACTGATGGGAGTAGCAATTTTTTTTTTCCTCCTGCTGCTTCTTTATAGCACCCCGGTACTTTAAGTGAAGTGTTAAACTCAGGAGCTAGTTTGACAGGATCTTTGTGAATTTAATTATCAACCCAATCGCATAGTAAATGAGTTTAAATATGGCATCTCCAGAGCCAGACTGACAAAAACCGTACGCACGCAGCGCCCGGCTGCCACCTCAACACAAGGATGTCAATGGGACCCAAGTCCCTGCAGCAGCACAGGACTGGCTGCACAACCGGGGAAAAAAATAAAATCCAATTTGTGGCATGTTGATTAACTTTGCAGAGCCTTTAACGAGCCTGACTTCAAATGCAGGACAAAGGGGACTAATTAGAGCCCCTCTCACCAGCCCGTGGCACCTGTGACCCCACTTCCACCTTGCTACCTGGTGCCCCTGACCACGGGGCCATAGCACACTGCTTCTCCACAGCGGAGCGGCTACTGCCCGACGGCTGCATAAAGCAGGGACCTGTCGGGGCTGGCGGTGCTGAGCGCAGCTGCTGACGCTAGGCTGGGAGCAGCCGCACGGGCTGGGGCTGTGCCCTGGGCAGGCGGCAGGGATGCAAGCTGTGGCCAAGGGGGCTTCAGAGAGCAAGAGCTGGGGGGAAACTTTGGTTATTCCAGTTTTCCAGGCAGGACATGGAGGCAGAGAGATGAAGCCATCTGCACCACAGCACTAAGGAAATCAGTGCAAATGTTTGGTTTAAAAATAAGCAGAGAAGCCTCAGTGTACCTTCTTGTGTACAACACAGGCACACCCTCCTCTCTCTTACCCTGACCCACTCACCAGAAAGGGGGCTGGCAGAACTGGGACTGCTGGGACTATCTGTAAGGGCTGCAGCCCTTGTCCTTTCCGTAGTGAAAAGAAAAACTAAAATTTCTGCTGTTCTGCACAGCTTCGGGATGCCATGAGGGTGTCAGGCAAGGACAGCGCAGAGCTGGGCACCATGTCCCGGGCTCCTCCATGGACTCAGCATCGTGCTCCCGCTACAAAAGGAACCACGAAGCAAGACTAAACATTCATAAAGGTCTGATGATCCTGATTTTTTTTTTTTTTTTTTTTTTAAGCCAAGAGCTAATAAACAACCAGAGGCTGGGGCAGAACCCACGCAGTCCGACCTGGAGCCCGGGTCAGTGGATTACTTGCTATGAATAGCTCTTCCACTTGGCATTAACAGACTCGTAATCACTGTGCGATTCTGGTTTTCTGGTGCTGGGAGCACGGATGCAGATGCACGTGCAGGGCCAACAGGCACCACTGACAGCCCAGGACAGAGGCACCTTCCCATGATTCTGCCCCAGGCAGCCAGCATGTCTGCATGCTGGAAGCTGGTTAAAAAGAGGAAGGAAAAGAGATGCAAACAACATGCATCTGCCTCCCCTACCAATCACACTGCAGCCGGAGCATGAGCCTGTGACTGGTGTGGGAAAGCATGGGAGAGGAGCATTTCCTCCACCCACCTGCAAACCATCCCCGCCTCCCCACCGCTGCAAAAAGCAATTTCAGTCGCTCTGATTCATAGCCGGGCTGCAAATTACAGGCCAGCTCTCCGCCGCGCAGCGCGGCACAATCCTGCTAATCACCAAGCTGGGCGAGGGGTCAGCGCTCCCCGGGCTTGCCAGAGCATCGTGCTGCGGCACGTGCTGGGCGCCACAAGGCTCTGGATCTATCCTCGCTACTGCAAGTGAGGGGAGAAGCAACTCCTTCCCAGGGACGGAGCAAGCAGGGACCACGGAAGCCCCGCAGGGCTTGGTGTGCCTGGCTGTGGCTGGGAAGGGGCTACAAGAGCCTGCGCGTGCCCCAGGCTTCAGCCAGGAGTGCGGAACCTGCCCCAGGGGGCTGCAAGAGCTGGGAAGGGGACACAGATCAACCAGGCACGGGCAGGCTGATGGCACCCTCCTGCGCGGTGCAGCCGCCCAGGGAAAAGGGCAGGCGAAAATGAACTGGTGGGGAGGGAGCTGGCTGCAACTTCCAGCCCTCACAGGGTGCTTGCAGGGCCATTCCTCCACAGGGAGGAACAGGAAAACAATGGGGGTGGAAGGTCCTTCTTCCTTGGTTGGTTTCCACAAGACTTAAAAATAAATGATCCACACTCAGCTACTAAACTTGCTAGGGAACTCTGCAAATCCGAACTTTCCATTTCTTCCTTTGAACCTGATGGATATACTCACATCCATTTCCACAGTCTAAGAGCTGCTTTCTCCTACACCAAAGTTTTGCAGCCGGAATCACGTCACAGTGACTCACAGCAGACAAGCTGTCTGCTCCTCTCAAGGCATGCCTGTGGGCAGGCCCTGCGGTGACCCGAGCAGCGGGCACAGGACGGGCCCCTGTCCCTGCAGGTCCCTGCAAGGAGGCACCACAGTGCCAGCCCGGAAAGGTGCTGGAGGACGCTGGCACCTGGGGACGCGGTGCTGGGAGCTGTAAGCGGCACGCCAGCTCTCAGGCAGGTGGTTTGAGGACATCGTGTAATGCGGTCAAATCCACCGTTTCACACCCCAGCTCTCCTCTAACCCAAAAGCACCTCGGTGGGCGTGCAATGTAAATACCATATACACGTAGCACAGGTCACCATAATCCCATTAAGGCCGAGTACCAGCTGATTATGTGCATCTACTGTGTTTAAGCCGATGAAATGGGGTAAGATCGCACATCCCCTAAGAAGGTCACATGTCACCTTATACCGGATCAACTTATTACACAGGGCTTTTTTCCCACCTTGTTTTGTTGTTTTTGTTTTAAATCCAAACAACCTCAATTGTGGCTGACAGTTGCCTTGACATTTTTAAGATAAAAAAAGGAAAAGAAAAGCAAAGTGAAGTGAGAAACAGCCCTGTCCTAGTCCTCCTGGCAGCTGGAGCTCCAACGAGAAACACACCTCCAGTCCCCTCCTGCCAACCCAGAGAGCAGTCGGTGGATGTGAGCAGTGCCCATCACCGCTCCCCATGGCCACCCCACATCTCAGCATCCAGCAAGCTGGAAGCCCTCCCGAGCAGGGCTCTCCAGTGCTAAGCTGCTGCTTTAGGGTAGGACCACCTGAACCGGGGCTCTGTGGACACCGGCAGCACCGTGACCCCTGCCCCATGCTGCAGGACCGCGCCAGACGAGACCAACACCGCCCTCGGCGGTGCAGCCAGTCGTGGGCCATACCTGTGTGGGAGCGCAGGTGCCTCTTGAGGGCGGTGTGGCTGGGGAAGGTGCGGTTGCACTCGCTACAGATGTAGCTGCGCACCCCCGCGTGCACCTCCATGTGCTGCTGCAGGGCGGTCTGTGTCTGGAAGCGCTTGCCGCAGAGCAGGCAGAAAACGGCCATGTCCGTACCTGCAAGAGAGGAGACAGCGTCCTTAGGCACCACCCGGGCACCCCCCTGCGGCAGGGATGCTCCCACCTCAGGGCGCCATTCACATCACCACTGATCAATGGGATGCTCCAGAGCCTGTGATGGCAACACCCCAAAAGCCACTCGTGCTTGTTTCTCTGCAGTACCCTGCTTTCACCTCCCAAGCACAGGCGTGAGGCATTGCATCCCACCACGGGCAGCCCGGCTGGCAGCAAAGCGCTGTGCACTGAGGAGTGGGTTGGCCCCGCTGCACGCCCAGCCCCTCCGCAGGGATGGGGACGCGTTCCTAATGGGTAGCTGCAATGCAGAGCACAGGAGGTACGTTTGGGGAGAAATAAAATTTAACAGCTCTTCTGAAAGACAAGGGAAAAAAAAGGTAGAGTGCTTGTGGATCATGCTTCGTCTGACACCCAAGAATAACTAGCACCAAACACACAGAAATCCCCTCTTGCACCGAGGCCTTGCACCAGCTTCTCAGGAGCCAGCGGTCCCGAGGAAGAGGACCGCAAGCCCCAGCTACCACGCACAGCTGTCAGCTCTCCCACGACGGACACCAGCCAGGTCTCTGCACCACCACTGGTCCCCATCCCATGCCAGGAACCTGCAACTCATATGCTCAGCTCCCGGACCCGCGTGCAGAGCAACCCCAGATGGTGCAAGGGGCAGAGATCCACAGCCCTTGCTCCTCGGTGTCACAATCCCCACTTCAGGAAGGTTGTCCTGGTCACCCAGGGTAGCAGCAGGGCTGGTGCTGGGACGCCAGCAATCCTGGCCCCACAGCATGGAGGGTGAGTGCAAGAGGAGGGCAGGGGGATTTTATTGCATTGGGCACAGGTGGAAGGTGCAAGCCCAGCCTCACAGCTCCCAGCAGCAGCACACCCCCAACCCAAATGCAAAGCAGCTGTTTGTGTAATTACCCATGTTCTGATGTGTTGCCACATGCACCTGTGGAAGACAGAGCTCAAAGCTCGTAACATCCAGGTGGAAACAGGACCCAAAGAAACACTGCACGTCTGAGCACTGTGCAAAGCCTCTCCGGGTACGAGAGGGCTGAATGCAGAAGGACCACATGCATGTCCCTGGCACTGCATGTGACCCTTAATGGTAATGCCAACAGAAGCTTAATCCTATGAGCCACACACACAATTACAAAATTGGCTGCTTCAACAGAAGAGCAAGAGTAAAAAAAAAAAAAATAGAGATACTTACACACCGTCAATAAAAATATAAGACCTTTGTGTTATTAAACAATTTGTTTTAGTTTATGCATAGCTGATTGTTCAGAACCTGTGAGTCAGTGCAAATTGTATTACACTGGGAGATTAAGCAAATAAATGCTAGCTTTTTGGAGACATTAAAATGTGAGGACTATGGAAATAAAATTATCTAGAAAATTGTATTAGCAATTCATTAGCAGCAGCAAGATGTTCAAGGTAACCAACAAATATGCACCACCTTTAAGAAACAATGGGGAGGGGGGCTGCTCCTTGCAGTGCCAAAATTAACCCAAGAGGAATCTGGTGGCGAGGCCGTGTCCCCAGCGCAAGGCCACTGCACATGGGGGGAGCCCCCCAGGCACCTGCAGCATCGCCCTGCCGAGCCCCAGGGCACAGCCCAAGGGGAGGCCAAACGCAGGGGACGGGTCCCCCTGCACCATGCTGGTGGCAAAGCACCCCAGGAGCAGCGTGGGGCAGCTTCTGCCCCCTCTGAAAGCAAAGCTGCGTCCCCTGGCAGAGTGGCATGGGGCCATGCTCCACACGCACGGGGAGCTGGCACAGTCGAAGCAGCATCAGTGGATGTGCTCCAGTCATCGGCTGCTCCTCCACGGGCACGTCCCGTGCGCGCTCGCATGCGGGCAGTTTGCTTGGTGTCAGCCATCCCCCTTGGCGAGATGCGCACCAGGCAGACGAGCAATGCCAAAAATGTGAAACGGGAATAAAAACACGCAGCAGCGAGGTGGCCCTGGTGAAGATGCTGCCTCCTCCCTGCCCGCGGATTTATCTGTGGGACGCGCTCGCTCGCAGCTGTGGACAAAACTCTCCCAAAGCGCCTGGGAGACACAAAGCCCGCCCGAACGGGTGGTGCGAAGCAAATCCTGAGCGGTATGCAGCCCGGCTGCGCTCTCACGGTGACAGCAGGACGGGTCAGAGGTCGGTGGGGCCGAGCCCCCGTGCCGCGGCCAGCTGTGCTGCGGGGGCCCCGGCTGGCGGGACGCTGGCCCCCATCAATCCGCCGGGAGCAGCCCCGCTGGGGCTGGGGACAATGGGCTCCCGCGGGGGTGGGGGCAGGACAATGCCGCTGGGCCAGTGCGCAGGCCCGGAACAAATCCTCCCTGGCACCATAGGGCCCTCATTTGTGAAACTAATTGGCCCCCGCTTGAAAAATTGGGCTAACTTCAGCCGCTGCCGCGCTGGAGAGGAGTTGCCTTGTGCACACGGGCAGAGGAAGCCCAGTGGCGGGATGCAGCCACCAGCAGCCGGTGTGGGCAGGGGACGGTTGGCTGGGGATGGGTGGCTGGGGACAAGCTGACCCGGAGCTGCAGCCCATGTCCCACCGTGCTGCCCAAGCGCAGGATCTGCTGCCCTCGGATGGGGATGTCAGGGAGCATGGGGTGAAGGTTGTTGCAGGCAGTGCTGCACTGGGGCACTGCTCACCAGGACCAGCAAAAGGCTTTTTTTTTTTTTTTTAGGCTCTGCATTAGGAAATAAATTGATAAAACACCCCTAAAGGGGAGGTCAATGAGGCACTGGCAAGTCTTGCAGGGGCCACGTGCTACCAGCAGTTCTCAGAGCAGACCTAGCACATCCAGCAGGTCTGAAGGCTGAGGACAGCCCAGCTTGGCAGCAGAGGACACAGGTGGCAGCCAGGGGACCCTGTCCTGACCCACCAGGTTCAGTGCCATGCAGCAGGACGTGGCCGTGCCAGGGCTGTGGAGGACAGGGTCAGGCACGGCTCATTTGCAGCCCTGTGGCACAGCTGATGTGGCTCTGCAGCAATCAGGGACCACAGCATCAAGCAGGACTCAGGTGGCTCTGCTGGGCACTGCCCACCATCAGCATTCAGCAAACTAAGTTGATTTACTTTTTTTTTTTATTTATTAAGCATCATGGAAAGAGCTTATGTGACTTTTTGGAGAGCCCCCATCCCCACCATGCTGCCTGCCCTCGTAGGCTGCCCCCAGCCCGGCTCTGGCAGATGCGCAGGAGCCCGGGTTCGTGCAGCTGCGGGACCCCTCCAGCACGCGCGGCCTCTCTGCAAGGAGGCGGCACGGGGATGGGGCACCACTGATGCCAGTTGCCAGGATGGGTCTGGTCCCACGAGCTGCTGCCGACCGACACCACGAGTGCTGGGCTCAGCGCGAGCCCAATGCCAGGACAGCTCGTGTCCCACCCAGAGCGCATCCCAGAGCTCCCACCCTGCCGCGAGCACACACCTGGGCAGTGCCGGGGCTGGGGCAGTGCCTGTGCCATGTGCTGGGACAGACAAGCCCCACATGGATGCCTGAGCAGGGACGGGGGCTGCAAAGTGGCTCTGCACCCAGATGGGTGCCCAGCGTGTGAGCAGGGAGCGAGCAGCTTCGGAGAGCTGCCGAGGAGGAGGGACAAGGATGCTGCAGGGCTGCCCAGGTCAAAAGCAGAGCCAACCAACCCAAACATGCCCATCTCCAAAAGCCAAGCTTGTGATGCAAGACCTGCTGGCACAAGAAAAGGGGGTGACACCGGAAAACCTGACAGTGCCCCACATCCCATGCAGGGTGGCCCCCACCTCCCCGTGGCATGGTGGCGGCACCCCATGGTTTTGGAGCCATGGGGATGTTTGAATGCCCAGCCATTGAAAGAAAAATCACCCCTGATAAATAAACACCGCTGCCGCCACATACGCACAAAAAGAGGAAGACGGATTTATTCATTTCACTGACGTTTTAATGGTTTCTCTCCTTTTTCTGGAAGATGATTACAAATTAAGCAGCATTTAAACGCTTTTTACTGTCAACAATTAAAAGGGGCGAATATGGAACAGAAAGTGCGGTGACCATTCATTTCCAGGGAAACGCGGCTATCAGCGAACACCACGGGGCCTTCCCTGTACTGTACACCGCACAATGGCAAAAAGTATACCATTAATTTTGTAGGACATTCAAAAGCAAATTAAAATATAAAAAGCTCTAGGCACAAAGATAGATACCAAGAGAGAGGGCAGAATAGGTCAAGCTTGTGGAATTAAAGTCTTAGCAACAGTGGAGGTTTAAGCACAGCCCTATTACGCTGCATTCAATAGCCACCTTCTCCCATCTTCCCTTTTTTCTCCTCTAAGAGCCTATGTGCTGTTTGCCTCCAGCCTGCAGCAGTAAACAATTAATACAGCATGTACCAGTGCTGTGGGTTTCCAAGGCAGGAGCAATAGTCTGCCATGTAGATTAGATTTTGGATGCAACATTAACTATTTGGAAGAGAGCGCCGCCTGATTTGCGCAAGGCAGTTTTAAATAACAGGTGATTTGAAATCTGATTTTTACAGGATTGATACTTGCTCGAGGGAGGAAAAGCCCTGAGACCGCGGCTGTACGCGTGGATATGCATGCTTTGGTCTCCTCAAGGCTTGCTCCCAAACAGGCGTTTTTAGTTGCATATCAGCAGGGATTTAAAGGCAAGCGAGATGTATTTCCCATTATTCAGGGACTTTTTTTCCCTTTTCAAACTTCTGGCGAGGAATGCTAAAATCCTCGCAATATTAAACACCGCACTTCTTTCCATACTCTGACTCTACGCTAGCAGGAATTAAAATAAAATTTGCTTGGAGACAGATAGGCATATGGCAGGGATGCAGGTTTGTTTTTCCTTTTATTTTTAAAAGGAGCCTGGTGCATTTCCGTACCACGAAGTTTAACATGCAGGAGGTACGCCAAAGAAATAAAAGAGACACGTCCCCTTTAAAAGGAAATATAATTTACAGTGTGCAGCCAGGCGGTCCATAGTTTCAATCTCGTTTACTATAGAGAAAACTCTGCTAGCTGTTCTCTATCCCACAAATCCGATTTAATCAGACAAGCCAGCCAGCGTGGCTTGAAGTAAAAACGGATAATTAGTAAACAGAGAGCTACTTCAGTGCTTCATTGGCATTCGAGCCGGGCTAGTGTGTCGCATTTAAAATGCAGTCTGATGAAGTTTACAAAATCAAACCATTTGTTACTCCTATTGAAGAGGCTTCAGGCCACTTGCAATTAAATTGGAATTAGTGCTCAGAATGAGATACAGCAAATTCATACTAAAAAGGGATCTGACTTTGAGACATTTGACTTCAAGTTTTCCCCCCCGCGTGTGCGTGCGCGTGCGAGGTCCGGCCGCTCCATCCTGGCCCTCGCCTCCCACCCTGCTCCCGCAGCCCCAGCAGAGCCGGCCCCGGGGCCCCGGGTGAGGGACGGTTTTGGCACCTTGGCATCCACTGGGCGACCCCTCGGCAGTTTTGCGCGGCTGGAGCAGGCACCAGGACCGCAAACCTGAATTCTCCTCTTCCTGCTATCCTAGGTCTAAAACAGCTATTTCATTTTTTGCTGCTTGCACTTGGCCTGCAATATTTTTCCTTTCTTTTCTAAGAGCAGTGTTAAAAGATTAAAAAAATGAGGCAGTTCTGTCCATCCATCACAGTGATAATCAATAGCATTATAAACCCTTAATCAAAGGCTGCAGAGGGAAATGCCACGAAGGCTCCGGCAGAACAACAGCCGCTCGGGTGCAACGAGTACAGTGAAGGACACCGGCGGAGCCAGGCACTACTTGTCGCCTTCATGGTAAAACCTCCGAAGGCTCGGCTCGCCTCCCGCAGGAGCCCTCTGCCTGGCTCCCGCGCCGGCACGCGCTGTGGCTGAGCCATAACCATGGACAGCCCTAGGACACAGCCCATCTCACCCTGCTTCCCGCCAGCAGGGCCACCTTCAACCCGCCACTCAAACAACACGAGCACAATGAGACCAGCTGTAACTGAGCTACATGACAAAAAATGCGTTTATATATGTGTATATGTATACAAACACACACACACACCGTGCGTGCAAATTCCATCTGGTCAGCGCCTTCAGCAAGACTCAGTCTTCACTCAATCTTTACATTTAACTTAATCTCTTAAATTACGTACGGGCAATAGAGGCACGCAAAAAACTGTTGTCACTATCATTAAGAGTGAAGCGGAAGGCTCCAAAAAATCCTTGCTACGCAAAACAAGAGTCCGGGGATTGTTGGCTCTTGCAAGATTAGATTTCAGAGATGTTTGAAATTTTTTTGTCACTGTGTCAACGGCTCCTTCACAGCCACCATCTCCCGGACAATGCTCCTCGTCGCAGCTGCGAATGCTGGAGCTCTCCTGCATGAAAAGCAGGGCTAGGGGAGCACGGTATTTTTAACAGCCTCGGTACCATGGGGTGGTGGCAGCAAGCAGAAGAAACCATCAGCGCATCTGTGGACATGCACAATGCACAGACCGCAGACTGAAAGCTGTGGGTAACCTTCATTCTCAAGGGGCCTTGGCTCATGTTGGCCAAGAGCAGATGCCCTAGGGGAAGTGAGGTGGACAAGTGATCAACCCCCTTCTTAGAAAAGCATTTAAGTATAGGATTGAAAACTATTATAGCAGTGGGACTTAAGCACGTACTTAGGGCGCTGGGCTCAGCACGGCACGCTGGGATCCCCAGGGACGTGCCGGAGGAAGGGCTGTCGTGGCGCACACCCTGCTGGGACAAGCAGGAGGAGGAGGAGGAGGAGGAGGAGGGGGAGAGGGGATGAAGGCAAGGCAGCCGTATGTGGTGCCAGCAGGAAATTGGCCTGGCAGCACCAGCTCCAAGGCAGCTTCCGTGCGGTGTGCCGAGGTTGTGTTTTGCCCCAGCACTGCGCTGGATGTGTACTGCTGGTGTAAGAAGATTAACCTAGTTTCAGTATCTGTTTTCCTGATTATGAAAAGAAAAATGGTATTTTAGTTGGCAGCACCAAAGTAAACCTGTAAGGGAGAGCTCCATGATGACATCCCTTTCCTTGGAAACGATTTCCTACATACATGCACATACAGAATGCCTGCTTTGCACATATAGATATATACACCTTTTAAGGGTGTCAGGCCAGCACTCGGCAGACCCATCGTGCTCTCCTGTCACTCCATGCAGCCCTTCTGTGTGAAACAAAGGCGCTGTTGAGAGGCGGCTGCTGCTGCCTGTCCGCACGGCAGTGGTGCCGGCACGCCAGGAGCGTGTGCTAGCAGAGGGGAGCTGCCCCGAGGCACCTCGGGGAGGCAGAGCATTGCAGGCAGCGACGCATGGGGACGGGCAGGATGCTGCCGTCCGGCAGGGCATCACCTGCCTGGGAAGTGAAAACAAGTAACGTTCATCCAGCTGCCCCACAAACACAGAGAGGGGGAAAAAAACACGTGGTAAACAAATGAGATGCACTCATTTTGTGCTGGAATCACCAAATCATCCCAGTTTCAAAGACTGCCTCTGGACTCCACAACTGAGCTTTCATGCTAATTAACATCTTTATGGAAGGCAAATTCTCTCAAGGGGGTATTTGTTTGATTATTATTATTTACTCAGAGATACCACAGCTTTCTTCCCAAGTTTAACTGACTGCAGAAAATTAATTCTTAAAAAGCAGCACAGGCTGCCGGCTCCGTTGCTGCTGGTTTCTCTTCCCAGACTGGGTGGCTGCAGAGCAGCAGAGCAGCACCGTGCCGGCACAGAGGCAGGAGATGTTGCTTTCTGCAAGCACTACGTGTGCCCGTCCTCTCTTTTTTTAACCAACACTGGTTTATCATACCCAGGAAAACTCAAATATTTAAGAGTGGATGTATATAAAAGAACACTGGAAACAGAAGGGTGAGCACCAATTTGAATTTAGCCCTTGTCTGCAGGGAGTTTTTGAGCCCTCTCATGCAGGGCACTATTCTGGCACCCTCCACCAGAGCTTTTCCTCAGTGACCAGAGCTGGATTTTCAGTGCACAGATTTTTCCTCCATAGCATGGGGAGGAAGAGCAAAGAACAATGCTTCTCAGGGACTGCGGATAGGAGTCTCTCACCCACACGGGAATGGGTGAAATGGGTACCACAGGCTGGCGGCTGAGGCCGAAACCCAGGAGGGAGATGATGCCCAAGGCAGGATTCGTATGGGGGGAGAAAGAAGAGGATTCCCAAAATGCAGAGGGACAGCACAAAAAGCAGAGCGGGCAACAACCGCTCGAGTGACGTCTTTGTCAGAGAGCTCGCGCGGCCGCATGCGGCTGCTATTGGGGTTGGTCCCCACTCGCACCACTGCTGCGCAGCCGGCGAGCGCCGAACAAACGCTCCTGCCCGGGAAGTTTGCGCTCGCCAGAGGTGATTTATTCCGAGGGCCATCTGGACAGGGGAACAATGTGGTCCCATATCTGAATGACCCGGCGCATTAGTCACACCCTCCTCGCTCGACCTCTCCGTCCCTAATCTTCACACTTGCTCTCATTCTCCTTTAGTGAGGCAAAATGACCGGATCCGCTTCTCACCTCTCCTTTGGCTGGCGAAGTTCACAGGGCTGGGGGAGACAAAAGGCACCGCGCCTCGCTGCGTGCTGCTGCCGCGGCCAGAAGCGGCAGCCCGCATGGAAATGATGCCTCAAGCTCCAGCCAGCCCCCACGGGTCTCAGAGCGGCTCCCGCGCTNCATCGCCCCATGGCTGGAGCGGGGCGAACGTGGCGGCCGGGGCACTGCTGGGCACCGGGGCACCATGCACATCTCTGTAGCGCCTCTGGGACAGCGCGACCCCCGTTTCTCCAACCCTTTGTTCCCTGAGCACCATCGGGAAGTTGCTACGCCAGCACCACTCCCTCTCCTGCTGCCCTTCATCCTCCTCCTCGTCCTCAGTTTACTTCTTTATTATACTTTTCTGCGATTGCTCAGGCAAGAATTATTACATGGGAGAGCAAGCGGGGAGAAAAAAAAATCAAGTGACTATTAGCGGTGGTAGCTTTATTGCAACAGGCACAGAACTCATTCGTTTCATGTTTTGCAGAATATAAAAGCACTGAAACATTTTAATTTTAAATTCTTATCATTGAATTTACTGCTTTTCTCTCACAATGATTTGTGTTGCTTTTTAATTTTTACAGTCTCTACAGAAGCCAGATGCTACCGCCTAGGGCCAAAATAATAAAAACCTACTGCAGTCATGAGTTACAGAACAAAAAAGAAACGCACAGTTGACAGAAGTTAATATCTCAATTTAACAGTGCTGCTTTGCTAATGATCCTTTGATATGTGTTTATTTAGAAAGGTCTGATCTTGACCTTGAAAGCAAACTAAACCACAAAGTCTTTATGAGACGAGAGAAAGACTTTATTTATAGAATGGCTTTATGTCAATCACAGCGGCAGCTGGACTCGAGGTGAAAAATTGCTTAGAAGCGAGCGGGTTTGTATCCAAAGAAGGCGTTAATCACAGCATACGTATTTGGAAGGGGGCATTAATTCCAGATGAAGACTGTGGCACGCCCGCGATCTCCAGGTCATGACACAAAACCCACGTGCTGAAGCCCGCCCACCAACCAGGGGACGGATTTGGGGACCAAGGTGCTGCTGCCGGGGCCCCTGTCCACCCGCCGGGTGCGGCACCGCGCTCACCAGTGCTGGCTCTGTGGGCACAGCGTGGCGGAGGCATGGCAGGAACTGCGACCACCTTGGAAGACCAGGGAACCGTGCAAGGAGGACGGGCAGGTGCTGTGTGCCGCGACCACCTCCCCGCTTCAATCTGGGAGCACCTCTGCCACCGTGGGGAGGCACCAGGAGAGGCCGCACTGCAGAGACCCGGCGCCGCCGCACCTGCTTTTAGCACTTGCTGAGGGTTTTTGTGCTCGAGCAGAGCAGGGCTGAGGAGCAGCGCTGCTGCCTGGCCCTGCTGCACCCCTCGCCTCTGCTGCTGCACCCGGCCACATCCTGCCCACCCCGCGTGGCACATACCTGCGCTGACGGGGTGCGAACAGGTTTTCCTGCTGAAGAAACAGAGGATCACACAAAGCTTATGTTTTGAAATGAAAATAAGATTAACTTTTTATGGGCCAATTACATTTTACTGCAATTCCACCGCTTGTTTGGGAGACGTTGAGATTTCCCAATTCCTAACGCTGCACAAGCCTGGGAACATGCTGGGCAGATTTCACATCAAAGGTGCTCTGCATGTTCAAGCGTAATTTCTATGTTTGAGGTCAAACAGTGATTTGAAGACTTACAAATGCTGAGCCCTCCCGGACGAGCCCAAGGCATCGTCTCCTTGCGCCACTCCTCCTCGCTGCCGAGGCTCTGCTCAGGTACGCTGGCAAAGTCTTAGTCCCAAGACCCCTTTTATCAAGTATACATCAAAAACGTTCAGAGGACCAAAAACCAAGCACATCAAAGGAGACAACCTTCACTTTTCAGCACTCATTAGGCATTTTGGTACCAATTAGCTTACAGTCACCGAAAGAACTGTAATAACAGGAACATAATCTGCTCCGCAGAGACTGGATGGAAGGGTATGGGATGGTGACGTTTCTGTCCTTCTGCTGCTAAACAATGCAAATTCAAGACTGAGGCAGTTACAAAAGACCTCTTTGCATGTTGACTAGAGAAATAAATGCTACTGTAGATTCCCATCTGGCCAAGCAGCTGAATGGGGAAAGCTCAGTGATACTGCAGTCACAAACGGGTCTAAATTTAGATACAGGCAACAGACAGCAATGATATTTCAGCCTTAAACCAGGTGTGAAAGATGGCAAGCTTGGTCATGGCTGAAGCCGAAGGAGGCTTTGCCCGGGAGGGGAGCAGCGAGCCCCAGCTCACGCTTGGATTGACAAGCCCCCGAGCAGAGCGGGGGCTCGGTGTCCTTCCTCATCCAGGCACATCATTTTCCTGGACTCTACTTCCCAGCAAGAGAAGCTTCATTTGTCCAAAGTGCATTAATCTGTGCGCAGCATCGGCCCTCAGCGTGGCTCCAGAGGCCTTGTGTGCTGCTGCCTCCGCCCCGTCCTGCTCCCCTCGCTGAGGACAGCCCTTTCCCCTGGCCTGCTGAAGGCACACTGCTGCGGCATTTTCTGCCACCACATCACAAGGGAAGCTGTCATCTACTTGCTTACTCATCGCCACCATTAAGGTTTCCCAGATTTCTTCTTCCCAATTGGAATTTCAAATGGAACCAGCTGAAAAAATATTTTAATTTTCTGTCAAAAACATATTTTTCCCATTGCTTGCTGAATAATGGTTAAATTAATTTGTTAGAAACCACTCGGAGGTCTCCATCTTTACATAAAGAGCCTCAATGAGGCGATGAAATCCTCACCAGCACTTCTGTTCAGTCAAAAGCTGCCCCCTGCATCTTTTTGGCCAGAGAATCTCTACCATAAGCGTTTTTAAACTGGAAGTTGTATTTCCACAATCTTGGCCCGCTCTTTTTCCCCCATTTCCACTGGAAACTTTTCCAAATGCATTGACACCCTCTCTCTCCCTCCAGTATTGGTACATCACGGCCAGCTCCAACTTTCCCCTGCCAGCAGGGCTCCGCAGGAAGGCTGGGAGGCTCCGGGCATCACTCGGGTGCCCTGGCCGCTCGCTCTGACAGCAGGACCGCGGGGACGCTCCCCAGGAGCCCCCGACCGATGCTGCGCTCGGAGCTGTGGGTTCCTCACCCGGCACAGAGCATCGCCCTCACAGCCCTTCAACTTCTCGCAGCCCCTCGGGGTTTTTCCCGGGTGAAGAGGTACAACTTGTATTTGTTTCTGCCATCACTGAGGGGCAGTGAGAAAACACAGGGGGACCCGGTTTCCAAGCCAGTAAATAAAATTATCCTCTGGACGCTGTACAGGGGGCTGCGCTGGAGCAACATCTAACATCAGAGCAAAGGACTGCTGAGAGATACAAAGCCAGATTTTGTAATTTCCACTTATTATTCCTGAACCTCCATTATTAAAAAAAAAAAAAAAGAAAAGAAAAGATTAAAAAGACCTCTTGGTAAACTCATGAAGATGTGAAACAGCAATGGAGAGAAACATCTCCCCCATTTTTTTTTATTTTATTTTTTTAAGTGGGGAGACAAGGATCCCAGGGCACAAAAGTAACTGTTAAGGTAAGTTAAACCTTGTCAAGATGAACTTTCCTGCTACTTTTAATTAAAAGTTCTTTAGAATTAAAAAGGACACTATTCAGAAAAGACTGAAAAAAAAAATTCATTGACACCAGCCCGCCCCCCTCCCCTTTTTCCCAAGGAAAAGAAAAAGCTGTTTTTGTGTGTCTGCTCACCCAGCCCTCACTGTACAAAAGGAAGCGGATTTGCAGCAAGACACATGAGATGACCCTTTGACCCCAAACTGCTGAAAAGTCCTCAATGGCATAAATACCAGATAATCAATCACATACCAGGAGGGCTGGTCCCCCTGCCCTTACCCCAGTGGCCGAGTTTATGAGAGATGCACTGTAAATGGACACCAGCTTTTTAAGGGAGGCCCCTCTCCACATTCCTCCGCGGAGCTGGAATATTTTCCTCAGGCCGGGAGACCCTGGCCGCCTAGTTTTACACATTTCATCACTATTTGATGCAGCCCCCGCGGAGCTCCTTGCGGGCACGTCCGACAGTGCCGGCCATCCACGACTGCCGCAGCCTCGCTGGGAGCGCATGGCACCTTGGCACGGCTGAAAACCGGCTGAGAAAGTCACTGTGCACCTCAAACTTCACCGCAGTGGAGGTGCAAGGCTCACCCCGCACGGAGGTGATGCAAAGTGCACACTCAGGCACACACCAGTACACTTTAGGCTGTGGGTGCCTTGGCTCCAAGTGCAGGAAAGCTGAGATTAAGACAGCAGAGAGGGCTTTTTGTTTCCCGATCTGGGGGAAACCCGGCACAATCGCCAGCTGCAACGAGGAGCGGGAGGTGTGCAGCGAGCGCTCTGGGGCTACAGCAAACACCCGCAAACCTCCACGCGGGCTAGGGCATCGCCAGCACGAGGGCGGGTGCAGGAAAATGAAGGAGAAAACAGCCTAATCTACAGAGGCCACCACAAGCGTTGTTTGTTTGGGGTGGTTTCGTTTGTTTTCTGAACCCTTAGAAAGTTCTGACACCAACTGTACAAAGTTGGTTTCTCTTATCTGCGCTCTGACAACCATCTCAAACCTAAACAGAGGAAGACTGCTAAACCTCTGAATGTTCCTAGGGCAACAATAGATTTTAAAGCTTTAAAGGAAAAAAAATTGCTGAGATACTGAACTAGCTCAGTTAAATGGGGAACCACTTGGCAACTAAATTTGATAATGCTTTTGTTTGAGGGTCAGAGGTTAAATATGTTCACACTAATCCCCTTCATCTAGAATTAAAGGACAAGAAAGATTTTTCTGTAGCTTAGCAAGAGGGCTTTTCTCATCGCAGTTTAAATAGTATTTGCACAGGAAAATTAAATGTAGACCATTGGCCGTTCGTTTTAAACACAAATGTATAGGTATTCTACCTTTCTATTTGTTTATTTTAGGTAAATATGTCTGATCACACAAACGGCAATCTTGTTGCACTTCCTGTCCATTTCATTCTTTTGACTATAAATTCTCTTGGAAGGGCAGGGAATTTTTGTTTTTGTTTAATTTAAAGGTTAAGAAAAGAAGTGGTTTGAAAGGCAGCGAGATTCCCGGTTTCAGGAATGTGTGCTCAGACTCAGATTTCAAGCACTGTCACAGAACATTACTGTCAGACAAAGAGGCTCTGTGCTGCGTATCCGAGAGCCGAGCAGCTCCACGCCACCGCCGCCACGGGTCCAGCTGGAAGGAGAGGATGCTGGCCCGTCCCCGGGCAGCACACAGCGCCGGATGCGCGGCAGAAGCCCTCGGCACCCCCACCTGTGGTACCGTGAGATGCTGGGGAGACCGGGGGGCTGAGCTTGGCTGCCCCTGTGCCCCTGCTCTGCAAGTGGAGGTGCAGCAGGAGCCAGGCAGAGCCCGGTGAGTCGGTGCTACGGCAGGATGCTGCCGACCTGACCTAGTTGGAGGGCACCTGTGGCCGTACCACATCCACCCCTGCCCCGCGAGCTCCCGGCGCCCACAGCCTGGAAATAAGGAAGGATGGTACAGGTGCGAGTGCACCGTGTTTAATACACCAAGTTAGATGCTTTGCCCTAAATTGGGCTGGTTGCGTTCAGCACCAGTCAGACTCCAGACGATACGGGGATGGCAAAGCATTCCCATGATGAGGACAAATGGTTGTTAACGCTTTGCCGCGGGCTGGCGCGTGGAGCTGAAACCCCACAAGGATCCCAAGTTCAAGTCAGGTAACAGCAGTCTGCCACAGTCACGTGGTGCTGCAGAGATATATTTGGATTAGAGGAGCTGCGTCCCAAACCAACTACTTTTTTCCAAGTGCCTTTTGATGTCCTTCCCAAAGCTGAAACGCACAACGCAGCTTTCAGGGACGTGTGTTTTACTCTGCGCAAAGACCTCTTTCTTTTAACCCTGATCAATCTCCCAGCCTCTTGCAAGCTTTAAGGACTAACTGCAACTCACAGCAGAAAAACACGCTCGCAGGATTTCATAACGGGGAGCATGGACAAGAGCGCTGCCGTGGCGCTGCTGGCGGGTACTCAGCATCACCAGAGCCCCTCCACTCACAGCAACGGCATGCGGGCACGGGGCTGCGGTGGGCAGGAGTGCCGCATCCGACAGCTCCCAGTGGCACATCCCCCTGCTGGGACGTTCACGTTTGTCAACGTCTGTGCCAGATTTTATTTAGCTCAAATTATACACTTTGGTGCATGGAGCCACTTAAAATCTAACAGACCTTTCAAAGAGATCTAGGGTATCTTCAGGGTTTCTTAATTTCTCTGTCTCCTCGAAAGAGTACATCCAGCTGGAGACGTGCTGCACCGAGCCCTGGAAATTGGTCACAGTGAGTGGTGTCAGAGGATTATGCTGCACCTTACCAACTCTATACATTCAGCAGCTGTCATACTAAGCAGAGTCAAGATAATACAAGATACTACAACTCCAAAACAAGCTATTCATCTGCTCCTATAAACACCATAGCAGGGAATGTCCCCTTCCGAACAAGGGGATCTGACCCACTGGTACCGCAAAGTACAGCCAGCAGCCCCGAACAGAGCTAAATGATGTCCCCGCAGGAACGTGGCAATACAGTGAGAAACTTTTCTAGTTCTTCGCGTGCTTACAAACATCAGTTCTGGAGCACAACAGCTCTGCAAGGAAGCAGCCTCTGACAAACTGTTTTGCTACAAGCACACAGAGAACTTTTGGCTCTGCAGCATTAAACACAACGCACATCTCAAACTTTTATCTAATGTTTTGCTGGCTAGGGCAGCTCCGGGAGACACGGGATTGTTTGCATGAGGAGAATGCTGGGCATCTCATTGCTAGGAGGAAGCCAAGACACACAGCAAAACGTTTTAGCTGTAAACCACGCAGTTCAGATTTCAGCAGGACCCCCGGGGAGGTGAGCTGCGGGACACGCTGTTCTCCAGTGCCGCTGCCACCGCTGCCAGGGCGGGAGGGGGACGCTCTGGGGCCAGAAGGTGAAGCTTGGCTCCTAGCTCCATTAACGGGCAGCTTAACTGTGCAAAAGCACTGGAGGCTCCGCGCCCTCATGGTAAGGTCCCCGTATTTCAAGAAAGAGGGTGAACAAGCAAACAGAGCGGGCCACTTTCCCATGCACCTACAGATGGAGTTAGGCTCCTTCGGGCACGCTGCAGCCCGGCAGCAGGAGATGCCAGCTCCATGCTTGCAGCAGTGCCCGGTGCGGGCTCCTGGGGCTGGCGCTGCCACCACCGCCTCCGTGCAGCCTGCGCTGGGGCCGGACCCCATGAAAGGAGCGGCTGCTCCATGCTCATTTTTATCTTTAAAGGCTGCCTGTTTGTTAAACTGTCATTGTGAATTATGCTCCCAAATTAAGAAGGCTTCCGATGGGAAGTTTAGCTGTCACAGTCATTGTTTTTGTAGAAATAAATGTTTGCAAAAAAAGCTTTCCTTTGAAGATGTCAGCTTCCACATCAAGAGCTCTTGGGCCAAGAACAGGGAAGCACAGAAGAGGCAAAAGTCTTTAGTTAAATGCTTGTGCTTACCTTCCCTCTATTTGTAGTTTTCAGTCCCTTTTGCAAATAAACTTCGGAAGGGCTCTCGCAGCCCTGCCATGTGAGGCTTGTGTTGCTTGGCAGAATGGTAAAAGGAGACAAACACAAAGTTCATCCTTGTACAAGAGGATGGTATGGAAAGTAAAAGGGGTGACCCTCTTTGGCTTTTTTTTTTTTTTTTTTTTTTTTGCTTTTGAAAAGGGACATGATTTTGAATTTTTAAAATCCTAAATCTGCACCAAGAGCAGCCCCGGCTTCTGGCAGCTCCTGGCCCTGGGGCAGAGCCTCTGCTCTCACGGCCACGGCTGCTCACCAAAAGCAGCTCGGGGTTAATAAGATATCAGCCCGTCATGATCTGATTAAGACGGTTGCTTTGCCTCTTTATGCTCTTGCAGCTACCATTTTTAGTTTGAAAAGTGTTTTGAAAGAAAGCTGATATTTTTTATTTAAAAAACTTGGGACTTTACATTTTGGATGTTTTCTGATCATTCCATTTTAAACTCTGTATTTTTGTCCTTTCTTGGGTCATCTTTTTCAGCTCATTCTGCCACAGCCAAACTTTTGAGCTAACGAGTCTCTCCCCCCGCTGAACACTTAGAATTAAGCACGTACTATTTTTTCCAAGGTTCTTATAAATATATTTACAAGCAGAGCTCCATGAAAGAGGCCTCACCCGAATTTGGCACATCAGGCTCCAGTTGGTGCCAGAACCCAGGAACACCACTTCCAAGGAGCTGGCACGGTTGGGATCTCCAACCTGCTACTGAAGTGCTGGAAACCTCTCCCTTTTGTTAGACCACCAAAAAACTGTTCAAACACGAGCACATACCCCCCAAAGCCCAGTTTTCAGTTTGCTAACAAACATTTTAGATGCTGAATGTTCACCTGATCCCATCAGCTCATCCGAAAACATTACTGTGAGTTTTTGATGCGTATTTTGAAGGAAGAGTGGAAATGGATGCTGAAGGGAAAAAGACAGATTGGCACATACAGAGGAGGCAAAAACATCTACTCAGCCACAGTCACATATTTATTTTCTCCTCATCCTTAAGCTACGAAAGCATCTTCACGATTGGCATTTTGTACTTTCAGAGGTGCCCACACTACCGAAACAGCAAACCCTGGGAGATGCCTCTCAGCAGCTCCCCTGGGCCAAATGCAGGTTTTCCTGGTAAACAATTCGCATTTGATCTCCTGGGGACGTCGGGCATTTGAGGGAAGCGTGATGCCCGTGTCCAAACCAAAGCCCGTGAATCCCAGCCCTGCCACCATGGCTCGGCAGGACCGACCCTGCAGCACGAGGTCTTCCAGCACTGCCATACCCGAGTGCTCAAGCTTCACGCTCATGTCCAAAAGAAAAATCACAGGCGTGTAATAAAATAACAGCTTTGGAGCTGATATTTTCTTGCATATTTACAGTTTTTCTCTTTGCGCTCCTTTCAGATGTGTTCATAGGACTCCAGGTCTGTAAAGCACTATGAGAGCTGCCAAAATATCGCAAGACTTGGCAGCAATGTCTGAAACATTCTTTGCCGGCATAAGAGGAGCCCTGGAACAAAAGTTTGCTACATTGTGGAAAAATCCACAATTTGTGCACTCTCTGACTTTGCTGCTCGGCCTCTCCTCCACCCCCTCCGGTCACACTTGCTATTTGAAACGCAAAGCCCTGGCAGGTGTGCAGAGAACCCATGCTTGTCACCTAACAGCATCTATGCCCAGCAGCCGGGGACACGGCGCACCCTGGGACTGGGGGACATCAGCTCCCCGGGATGGCCCCGCTGTGGAACAGCCTGGCTGGACACGCTGCCCTGGCAGGGCCAGCTTTGCACCTGTAGAGACCTGATATGCGGTCAAAGAGTTCAAGCAGGGTAAAGGGTAACACCAGAGGAGGCGGCGGCACTGCCCAGCTTCCCTCTCTGCTCCCAAATGGTTTTGCTCTCATGGCAGGCTCTTGCCGTCGATTCTCCCAAAGCAGCATTGCTTGTCCCCCACTTCGCAATGAACGGGGCGAGCTCACTCATCCCCACGGCCCCATCGGCCTCTGCTCGCTCAGAGCAGCATCCGTGCTCCAACCCGCAGCCAGGGCAGCCACGTCCCTGTCCCCAGCACCTCGGGCTTTCAGGCCCCCAGCACGGGGCTCGAGCCCCTGCCTGTACAGCAGGCTCATCCCAGTGGGGGAAGAAAGCAGCCTGCTGCTCTGAAGAGACTCCTGTGCTCAGGGAAGTTTTCTCTTCGTAATGAAAAACCAAAACATTTATTGTTCCCTTGTCTGTATTTGCATCTGAAATTGGAGCTATTACAGGGCAGACACGCCAAGGTTTTGCTCAACCAGGCAACGTACACTGAAGCCTGCAGTACAATTTTAAGTTTAACTGTTCTGTTTGTTTTCTAATAGTCAACACAACTCCAGCAACAAAATAAAGGAATGGGAAAGCCCCGATTTGAACAGCTCCAGCCAGGTGCAGAGAGGACAGAAATGGCGCAGGGGCTGGTGGCGAGGACCTGCTGCTGCACGACCTTGCCACACAGCCTGGCATGAGCTCCCGCAGCCCGTCCCCAGAAGTGTCTCTGCTGTTCCCTGTGGCACTGCAGCGTCCCGAGGTAGACCAGAAGAGCCCGGACTCCCAGCTCAGCTGGGCTCTGACGGCCGCTGGGCAGGTTCACCTGCCTGCACCCAAGCCCACATCTGCTACATCCTCTCCTCTTCCATTTGGTTTCATGCAACTGAGTACAGGAGGGATAATTACCTTTAAACATACTTAATACTACAGTACATTATCTCTATCTATGGAGAAAAATGCTATCTGATGGTATTTTCCCCATAAGCCCAATCAAGCTGCTCTCTTAAAACCCTCCGGAGTACTGTGAAACAGTAATAGAAAGTCGCAGGCACGCTGGGAAGATGCTGCATTTGTTTGGCTGGGGAAATGTGCAGAGCGGCAGCCGGCGGGCTCAGGGGTGGGAGCCACATCCAGCCCCCCCAGTGCCATGGGGCTGCTGGGTTTCTGCCTCCTCCCAGCTCTGGGGGAACCTGCCTGGTCCTGGGGGGACACCCGTGGCCTGGGGATGCTGCGAGGGGCTTCATGAGAAGCCAGCAAAGGCCCCGGGGTTTCTGCAGAGCGTCAGCTGTGGCTCCCGGTGCCATGTGTGGAAAAGGCCAAAGGGGGCACTGGAAAAGGGGCTTATTTCCTCTTTCCTCATAACAGATGCTACATACCACCAAACCTGCATGTTACATTCCACTCATTGTGCTGCTTAGTCAAAAACCTTAGCTTCCAAGATTGAAAAAATAGGGTGATGTGTGTCAACAACATCACTGATTTTTTTTAAGCCAGTACCATTTTGAGGCAGAGAAAGTGAAGCAAAAGAAAGGAGATGAGACAAATACGTAATTAACTGGACTGAGTTTAAATTTGCCAAGAACAGAGAGGGTGTGCGACAGCGCGACAACGCTGTTTCGCCTTGGCCCTGCCTCCACCCGCCGTGCTTCCCAGCCCCTGATGGAAACCCAGGCCCCCCGCCGGCAGGGGTCTCTCACAGAAAAACGCCAAGTGCTCCGTCTGTCCTGGGTTAAAAATCTCACTGTGCACCTTGGTGTGCATTTAGAGCAGAAGCTGATTTTTTTGCAGGGAGGGAGGGGGTCCAAAAAAATGGTTAAAGCCCTGCAAACACAGAGAGGAAGGGCTGACCTTCCGCACGGCTATGGAGCGACTCTCTCCATAGGACCAAGAGCATTGGCACCGGCGGGGGTGTCCTGCAGCCACCCAGGGCAGCACCAGCCTCTGTCAGCTTCTCCTCTCCCCAGACTCCTGCTCTCGTGTGCAGGATTTTTTTTCCCCTTCGTACCTCCACTTACCACACTACTGTTTTGAATCTCTAAAATAATGTGACAAGTTAATGATGGCACAATTATCTAAATGTTTAACAGACATGTTATCTAAGTGAATCGGATTGAGATTCCATCCCGCTGACAATAAACATCAATGGTAGAGCAGAAAGTGATAGGCAAATTATCGCAAACCCTGCAATTTCAATGCTATTAAATTTGGAGGAATAACAGCCCTGAGGCCTGTAAACTCTGAATAAAATAGACCCTTGTGTTTGTCCAACTATTAAATCAAAATGCTACCAACATCCCAGGAAAAAAAAAGGGAGATTTATAGCTTTTCAATTTTCAGTTACACATTGGTTTTATTAACCCTTTTCTGCTATTTGCGCCCCAGTGCCGGTACTGCCGTGGAGGTGTCTGCTGCGGGCGGGAGAAGGGGAGCGACGGCCCCCAGCGCTCAGGAAAAGCAGCTTCTGCAGAAAGAAGGAGGGAAGCCACCACGGGGTCCTTTCAGCAGGGACGGAAGAAAGCCTCCTGCTGCTGCCGAGCACGCTGCGCGAGACACGGGCATCTCACACAGGGACTGCAGAGCCGGGCTGCCAAAGCAGCGTGCCCTGCACGCCTCGGAGAGACGAAACCGGCGGAGGTGGCACCCGGGCGATGCCGCGGGGGCTCCTGCGGCCGCCCCAACGAGCAAGCACCAGCTATGCGCTGGAGAAGGCAGGGTGCTCGCGGAGAAAGCAAACGCAGTGTTAGGCACCCAGCACACCGCGCTGCAGCGCTGCGGAATTAGGTCGAGGTAAATCCATGCGAGCACGCTAACTGTACAAACAGCAGCGCATGACACTGGCTCCCGAGCGCGTGACGTTACGCCGCTGTGCTCCATCCGCGGCTTTCGTGTGTTAAATGCCTTGGCACACCAGAGGAAATTCTATACAAATCACCTCTGATATTTTTAAAAGTCCATGGCTCATACGCGCCAAGACCGGCCAAGCCCCAACCCCATTAGCAAGAACGCCAGCAACGAGCTACCAGAGCCCCACTGGTGGAAGTTTTGCCTGGGGGTAGTTGGTTTTCTCCTGAATACATTTCATTTTTCCTTTAAATTTGAGGAGAACAGTAAGTAATTTTCCACACACTCGCCCTCCGGCATGGCGCTGAGCTTACACTGCTATGAAGATGAGCCAGAACAGTTGCTGCTTTTCCTATTGCTGTAGGACGGAGGCCAAGCAAAGTGAACACCCAGAAAGAACCTCTCAGTCTGGAGTCAACTGGGCTATAGGCACAGCCGTCCCCATGTTTACAAGCAGAAATGACTTTTTCTTTTAATAGATTTTACCTTGCATCTGAAAGAAGGGCTTAATTTTCCCACCATATGACAGGTGCTGTTTGACAGCACTCAGTACACGGCAAATTTACGCCAAGTTGGCTTAATATTTTGCATTGTCTTTGAGAGGAGCAGTAAGGACAATGAAAAAATGTGAGATAAAGGGAGGCTCCTATACACTAACTGTTCACCTGGGAAATGGCTCCATATGTGGAAAAGAAATCAAGAGTCCTTTACCTTATCCATCCATTTCAGAAAAAAAGGTTCTCAAGCATTAGTTCATCCAGAAAAACAGGGACTGTTGGTTGGCTTTTTGCAGACAGGTGCTGCACCCTCCACTAAATGCTGCGTTTCTGAACAAAACAGGTCTATGTGGTAGGCTTGTACCAAATGAGCCCTCTACACTGCTTGTTTTTTGAGCTTCTCTCTATGAAACTTCTAGACCATCCTTGAAGCTGTCCACCCCAGTGTCTACCAAAATGGGCAATTTTTTTTCTGGGAAAGTGTGAAGGTCTTTCACAAAGTTTGCCAAACAACCTGCTGCTAAGGACGAAAAGAGGACACTCAAAAACCTTTTCTGGGAGATGTTGTTATTTGGAAAACTAGTTAATTATAGCAACTGTATTGGAGGAATGTTTCTTATGCCACAGGCAGAGCTATTTGAGAGCCGCCCAACAACAGGAAGCTATTAATTTCAGCAACTGTGGGCTCCTCTGGCCATAAAGCCCATTTCTGAAGTGTAACCGAGACGCGTATGTTTACAGCTCGCGGAGGTGATGATAAACCTGCTTAAACCTGGGTCACCGTGTTCCACCACGCTAAGTTTTCATGTCACCCTTTGAGCCTTGGCGTGCACACAGGCCGCCCGGCAGCCTGCGACAGTCTGGCCCCAAGGTTTCCCATCAGACCGACTCCAACCTGCGCGGAATTTTCAAGGTCACCAGCGAAAGCCGCTCGCTGCGCTGCTCCACCTGGTTTTCAGCAGGATCGCCAACCGCCTGCCCGCAGCACCTGCTGCCTGGGGCAGGGTTGCAAGGCCCCAGCTGCCGCACGGCGCTGGCTCCCTGGCTCGGCGGACCTGGGGAACGGCCCCACCGCGCGTGGCTGCCTCCCCGGGGCTGGCCGCTGCCCTGGCAAACCCGCGGGCCGGACACTGCACCGCGAGCACAGCACGGGGCACGGACCAAAATTGATCCCTCGCTCTGCTGGCTGCGCCCCTGCGAGCTCTGTTCTCCTCCCTAACCTATGGCACATACAGTTGCTAAAAAGATTATGATTTGCAAGGTCCAGCCTTAAGTAGCGTGACTTTGAATATGGAGGGCAATCACTTTAAAATTTATTACCTGCTGCTTGGCCAGCAAAGTTTCCAGATCAAATGACGTACTGAGCCTATTCCTGCTCAGTGACGCAGCAATTTATATTACTGATCAGTCATTAAAACCTCTGGCATAAAACCGGTCATGTTTTGCATGCCAACACAGTGTCCACGCATCGAATTTCAACCTCTGAGTATAAACGCAGCCATTAATGGCATTTATCAGTTTTTTCAGCATTGAAAGACTAGCTCGTACTAATTTAGACTGATCCTAATATAGCACGGAAAGGAGCGGGCTCTTCTCTCTGGTTTTGTTTTTAGGAGCTGCTCAAGACTCCACCTGGGACTGCCTGATGTGAATTCCCCAGTGCCCCACAACAAAACCATTCTGGGAAAGGCAGCATTTACAATATGTATTTGTCACCAGGTATCAGGCATAAAGATCTCTTGTGCTTACCAACGGCTGTCCACATCTAAACCAAAGAGCTGGAAAGAGCAATAAGAGAAACATGGCAAAAGCCACCTGTTGATAGCTCTTTGGAAAGGACCGGCATTTTCCTTGCAGAGGGAGCAGTCAAATTACCTCATATTTGCTGCACTGTGGTCTCTTACATGCATATTTTAATGCTAAGCAATAGATGCAATAGCGCTTTAGTGAATCGGTGCCCTGTGTCTACGTTTCGCTGGAAGAAGAGCTCGGGCTACGTCACTCTTACAAATCACAGAAGCTAAGACAATGCTGTAATGCAAACTCCTCTGTTTATTAGCCTGGCATATTACACGGTGGTTTGCAGAAGTGACTCACGGAGCACTGATGGTTCTTTATTTGTCTGAACAACGTATGCTAGTGACAAGCGCTGCAGGCTCAACTTCTGATGGTGGGATAGCAGATGGGGTTCTGCTCCTGCACAGACAGATTGGTTGGAGCCAGCAGTACTGCATGTGAAAAACAGGCAATTTACTAACAATGAGACCAAAGCCCACAGACAACATAGGAGAGCTTGCAACAACAACGAGAGAAAAGCTGGAGGTGCCTGGCAGTCAGACCTCCGAGCACCCCACGAGGGAAGTGGCTAAGTTAACGGCACGAGCCCGCACCGGAGCGCAGCCGACGACGGCTCGGCTGTGGTGAGCACCCCGCTAAACATGAGCACCAGGGGAAGAGGTTCTGCGCGCATCTGCCCTCCGCGCTGAGAAAGGGACTGAGGAGCCTCTGCAGCACGGCCACAGGTGGGCGTCCCCCCAGGTCCCCCGTCCCGCAGGACCTGGTCTCATGTCCCCACTCAGCATCTCAGCCTGCTGAGGAGCGGCCGCATGCCTGCTCGCGCTGCACAGCCCAGCACCCCAGCGGATGCTTGAACCGATGCACAGACCTCACGGCAGCAAGATGAAACCTCCACAGAGCACCAAATACAGCACAATTATTTGTATAAATGCTTTGAAAACAGAAACAGAACTATCAGTGTAGGCTGTCATTCTCAAAAGATTTATAACGCATCACTCTTAGGCTCCTGAGCATCAAAACACTCTTGACAACATTATTTATCCCTTGGAAAGCTTCTCTTAAAATCTAAAATGGTGGCCAAGTGCCATCATGCTGGTCAAATTCAGTAAAAGTTTGATGAGTATTACGCCTGAATTTTAGAGCTGTGTTTACAACATCAGGTCTTTCATCAAGAGAGCAACAAACCAATTGCCTGGAAGGTGGTGAGGAAATTACAAAGGTCTGCGAGTTGCTGGTTTGAACATGCAGAGCGAGCAGGCTGGTACCCAGAAGACGGGTGCAGTGCGATTAAGCAATTCCTGCGGCACGAGCGCCTGCCAACAGCAATTATTTCAAACCCTCTACTCTCGGGTCTGGCGCAAGGGCAGTGCTTGTCCCCAACCACGCTCCCAGAACCCCACACCTCTCCCGCTTTGCTTTTTGCTGGTGGAAATGAAGCTGGGCAAGCTGATGTGGTGGGCACCAGGCACCTCCCGCCAGCATCCCTGCTGTGGCACCTCTGAGCTGCCTGAGCCCACCAAAGCCCTGCCGCAGACACGTGCCCGCCGTCCTGCACCGCCCTTTCCAAAGAGGAGAGCTGCAGCATGCACGAGGCATGCACAGCTCACCCAAAGCAAGCGGGCAAAGCACTCAAAGCACTGCGCTGCTCCAGCTCCCCAGCTGGAAGCCTGCAGCTACCAGCTGTGGTTAGTGCCAGTGTGCCACTTGTAGCCAGTACAGGCAACCCCACACAGGGTAGGATATCGTCATGTTAACAGGCTGAAATAGAACTCCTTCCTTCCCACTTCACCATAGAAAAGAGCTTAACCACCTCACAACAGTGGGTCCAGACTTATTTTCCAATCATCCACCCAAAACCACTATAGTTTTTTTTTAAAGCCGAACTGCTGGTATCATTTTGATTGGTGACTTTGCATCCTGCCCAGTCTTTTGGTGCACAGGGCTTCAGAAAACAAGGGTAGCCATTTAGCACTACAAAGACGCAGAGTTTAATCACAGAGACAGGTTGTGCTACTCCTTTCATCAATATCACCCAGAAAGCCATCTGGGGAGGTTTCCCTTTCAAACGCCACATGCAAATTTTAACACAAGTACCAAAATATTTCAAAGTAAGAGGTCAGCAAAAAAAAAAAAAAAGGGCCAACTTACCTTAATAAAATTAATTTCAAGATAGAAATGGACCTGGGCAGGTCAGAAG
Organism: Anseranas semipalmata; assembly: GCA_013399115.1. NCBI lineage: Eukaryota > Metazoa > Chordata > Aves > Anseriformes > Anseranatidae > Anseranas > Anseranas semipalmata. The sequence continues at coordinate 465,508 of VXAA01000760.1, forward strand.
CAGAAACGGCAAAGGGTTAATTTTTTACTTTGGCAAAAACTTGCAAAGGAAGCCAAAATATTTAATTTACTTCTAAATTGCGTTTGGTAACGAGCCACTGAGTGGAAGTTTTGTTTCCCAAGAAGTCTGAAAACCAGAGCAGTGAGACCAGCAAGACAAAGGCACCTGGACCCGGGCAGGCAGCAGAGCAATGCCCTCTGCAGCATGGAGGGGATGACACCAAAAGCTGCCTCATCCTACCTGCCTCCACCAACGCACCTTTATCACTACATGACTGTGGAAACTCAGCCTAACTTTGGGCATCCCTGAAATGAAAGGCTTAGTGCTCTCTGTTAGCAAGGATCGCTGTTTAGGGACAGAATGGGACAAGACCAAATGGGGATGGTCAACCTCAGCTTGCTCCCTTCTCTGCCATCAGCTCCAAAAGCTCCAAAGCTCTTTTCATTTAATTTTGTTTTACATTTTGACTCTGTGGTCAGAGCTGTGAGTTTGGAATCAGACAGGAGATGCTTTGCTGAAGTCATTCTGCATGGAACTGGGAGAAAAGGACAAATAAATGGTGGTTTAAGCAAGGAACACTGCGGTGCTCTTGCTTTGCTGCTTTCCCAGGAAGCAGGGTGGTGGGATGTGGGATCGGTCCCTCCCTCGGACATAAGAGCTAACTGGGGGAGAAGTAAAGGAGCCTGAAAAAGGACTCCAGGAAAGCCTAGCCGCCCCAGGCGGGAGGCAGCACGCACACCGCTTCCTTCTGCACTGTTTGTTTGGAGAAGGAGTTAAGCGAAAAAAGAAGAGTCAACATACCGGTATGTGTCTGCCTGTGTGTCTCCAGGGCATCTTCTTTTGAGAACTGCGCACCGCACTGATCACAGACAAACGCTTTGGCACCCGCTAGAAAGACAAAGGGGAAAACAAGCATTATTCACATGGCATGCACAGTGGAGGGCTACAGATGAACCAGCAGAAACTGAGGCTGGGAAAATCACCATGGCAAAAGGTATTGCAGAGCCCTGTTGACTCCGCCAGCATCCTCCCTGCCACCACAGCTGCCCTGCCACCAGAGACGGGGCAAGCACAGCCGAGCATCCCCAGCACCGAGCCATTCACGGGCACAGGGCTTGGCGTAAGCCATGCTGGCTGGAGTAGGTCAGCAGCACATATCCGAAATCAAAACTCCTTCTAACCGGTATCTGATAAGAAGATTTATCCATTCCTAGAGAGAAAGTACAATTCTCACAGAACCAATACAAGCAAGCAGCATGAAAGCGATATGAAGAGCACTCCTCTAGGAACACATGTATTTTTAAAGCCATTCACTTCATAAAATGCAGAATCTGTTCAATAGAGGGACTTAATGTTTTATAGCTCACACATGGCAGCAAAAAGTAGCTGCCCTTCTCAATCCCATTGTTCTGGTAGTTCCAAACAGCATAACGCACAAATATACTATTGATGTTGCACTACTCTTTCATTTTAAGGAGTTGCTTGCCAAGAAGAAATTAAATATTTGTTTTCAAAAAATCATTAAACATCAATGAGTTTCATTAGAGTTGTAACTGATCTAATTTTAATTGGTTTCCTGCCCCTTCCTATTGTAGCGTTGTTACCGGTATCAGAGGATGAGAGGAAAGAGAAGGCAGAACCATCTGATAAGAAACGTGGCAGAAACAACACAATTTAGTGAGAAGCACAGATACTTCTTCGACTGTGAGAGAGATGTGGTGTTCAGGGGAATTCTTAGAAAATCACTATCAACATGTGTGCGTGTGGCAGGTCAGAGGCGCTGGTTAGAACAAGGAAAAAAAACAGGATGTCTAACAGCAGATAAGTAACTTCCAGATAAAACCAGATTAACAATGCGCACTATCTGCGACACATACGCTGCCAGGACAAAGCTGCGAACGCATTTGTTAGATTTTGAAGTTTGATTCAGCTGTTGTAAGAATCTATCCGCGGACCAGAGCAGGACGAAGCAGCCTTCAAGATGGCAGGAAGGGGAAGGAGCAGAAAGCCGCTCCCTGTGCTCGCGCCTGAGCCGCGCAGCTGCCCCACTCGGCTCCCACCGCTGGGCCGCTGAACGCCACGCGGCCGATGCCCGGGGCTCCGGCAGTGCTGCCTGGCCCTGCGGCCCCACCACATCTCAGCCAGGAACCAAGCCCCCGGCTCCTCCCTGCGCGCGGGATGTGCAGAGAGGTGAAACAAAAGGAGACACGGAGAGAGACGGAGGTATCACGAGATCCATTAACAAGAGAATTCCTTCGCCTTTAAATTGTCTTAGTAATGGCTGGCTCACAGGCAGAAATATTTGGCAGCAGTGAAATTAAAAGTGATAAATTTTCTCGCCAAGCTTTGATCGATAATAGAGGTCTCATCTGTTAATCAATAAGACAGTCTGCCTGTTTACTGTGCATATGTTGTTCTCTGCTGCCTTTGCTATGATGTCAAGTTTGCATTCAAAACAACTCAAGTGTGCATAAACCACATGGCTGTTCGCAAAAAAATAAATAAGAAGGTGCATTTCGGTGACATCATGGGGCGGCCGCAGTCCCGCTCCCGTGTGCCAGTGTGCTGGGGGGTGCGCGGTGACCGGACGCCTGTGCCCCACTCGTGGGGAGCCTGATGCCAGCTGCTCCCTCCCTTCGCCAAAGGACGGATTTAATAACGAGCAGGGCTCTATTACCGGCATAATTAGAGAGGTCACTGCTGCTCAGGAGCCATCACCGGCCGTCATGCCAGAGCCTGCTCAGGATGTTTTGTTCCCAGATCAGTGACCCAAAAGGCCAGCGGGGCCCTGCCACGCTGTTTTTTCTTTTTTTTTTTAAAATTTCATTTTTCCTCAGAAGCACGTGCTCTGTGTAACACCCAGGGCCGCATGCCTGGGAGGAGGCGTGGGACCAATCTCCATTGGTAAATGATGGGGACTCGCAAGCACACAGCAAGTTTTAAAACCTCATCGCTGAGCTTGCGACCGCAGCCCCCACCAGCCCCGAGCCGGGCACGGGCTGGGGGCACCGCCCGGCCCAGCTGCACATGCCCACAGCCTCGCTGCTGGGGAGGCCGAGCATCCCAGCGATGCCACGCGCACGTGGGAAGAAGGGGGAGGCTGGGGCAGCTCCCGCCCCAGCAGCAGGAAGAGGCGCAGTCGGAGCGCCGAGACCGCGGCCGGGGTTGCACGAGCGGGGCAGCCTGCCCGGGCACCCACGGGACCCCGATCAATAGGGCAGCGGCCGCCCGCCCCCTCCCCGCCAGCCTCCCGGTGCAGATGATGTACAGCAGGCAGTTGCCAAGGCAATGACTCTCCATCGCCACTTTAAGCTCTCCGAGACCCACTGCTGTGAAGCATAATCCATAAGGTTACATCAACCTGATGCAGCAACAAGTTTTCCCCATGTAGAGCAGCTGAACCAGCCGCAGGTGCACCGGCACTGATCCTGCTGCGATGCGCCCTGCGGGGCACCAAGGGCTGGTGCTGTGCCGAGCAGGGTTTGGGCTTTGCCGTACCCCTCCCCGCGCAGGACCAGGACGCCATGGGCACTGCTGCCACCGCAGCAGAGCCGCGGCAGGGACAGCCTGGAGTGGGAGCTGCGGTCCCCACTGTGCCACCAGCGGGGTCCAGTCCCTGGCTCCGACACGATGCTGCCGGTGCAGGGACACCAGCCCCATGCAGAGACAAAGCTGGGTGGGAGCAGGGGGTCCCGGGCTGGGTGCTCGTGCAGGTGGGGGCAAGCTGGGGAGGCACAGGGACCGCTGAAACAACCCCGAGAGATCCAAACCAACAAACTACAGGCGGCTGCCAGCAGCTGACCGGGGGGCGGGGAGGGCAGGGGGACAGAAAAATTCCTTGAGATTTTAAAATAAACAGGGTGAATGTTCTGATGAGATATGCATGCTTGGTTACATAAGGAAGTACAGAGTGTACCAAAACAGCATACCCAAAAAAAGCATAAGCTGTCAGAACAATAAGTACAGACATGGGGCATTTTACAACAGGCTATGCTGTACAGTTTTATTTACAGTACCTCTTATCAGTCAGGGAACAGCACGCTGCCTGCCAATTTCCAAAGGCCAGGACTGTGTGTTCTTTCACTCAAGTAGATGTGTACTCCAGGCAGAGAATTTTTTTTAATCAACAAAACAAAAACTGATCCAGAGCCAGAATTCCTGTAATGTACACACGCTCAGAGGAGAGGAGGAGGAGAGAGTACGGCGATTGAATATGTAAATAGTTCAAGGTTAATTTTACTATGTGAGTCACCAGGAAAAATGTCATCCAACATCTGAGCTTATTATAACAGGGCTTAGAAAAAACAGTTAGATGTTTGTTAGAGGGAGCATGACATATTTGAAAGCAGTACATCAAGAGGCTGTGTCAGGGCTTTTTTTTGTTGTTGTTGTTGGCTCCCCCCCCCTTTTTTTTTAAATAACACCCATAGAAACTATTAGTCTATTAAAATGTAAACAGAAGTTTTGGAAGAGTATTTTTAGCAAGCGGCTTGTATTGCCTACAGTATATAGATATCTTCAGATGATCTTCCCAACGGGATGGGACTTAACGTGCTGCCAAGTATCAGCTGTGTTTCAGAGCATGCCTTGTAATTGGCACATGAGTCTCTGCCGTACATTTATATCCGTACGAGCAAATTTATAGCTCCTGCCTAATAAAGGTCTTTGCAGCAAAAGGCTGGCGTAAACACACAAGGAGCAGCTCGCTCACCGCCGCACCACTCGGCACGGAGCGGGGAAGTGGCCAACATGCGCTTTTTGTGCTTTTTGGGACCTTTTCTTCCTCACTGGACAGGTTTTTCCTCCCTGCGGGGCTAAGCCTGCTCGTGCCGTGACATGGGGATGAATGATGCGTACTTTAATGACATGGCATGAATGATGCGCTCAGCTTCTCGGAAATTAGATCCCTGAAACGGCAACCTCAAGAACGCCTCCTAGGCCCCCTCTCCCCAGCGGGCTGGATGCAGCGCCCAGGGCTCGCCAGCCCAGGTTCGGGCTGTTGCCCTGCCTTGGGCTTTGCCCCACAGTTATCACCCACCGAGCAGCCACAGATGTGAGGTATGCAGCGCTGCCTTTCGAGCCCTTTTTCTATAGTGTCTTCCCCGAAAAGTCCCATGCTGTGTCTACCCTAGCACCAGAACCAGGCGGCATCTCCCGGCTGTGCCGAGCCCGCGGGCACCCTACCTGCTGCGCCAAGGGCACCCAGGAGCTGCCGACCCCAGCCCTCGCTATTTTTAATCCATTTAAAAGAAAGAATAGCTTCTTTCAGACTCCCCTGGGCATTTACCCTGTGAAACATGGAGACAATTGATCAACTGCCAGCTGTCTGGCTCAACTTTTCCTGTGGAATACTGCAAACTGCAAGCCTTATCGCTGGCCTGCATCTTCTGAAAAATATCCCGTGCCTCAAAGGCTCATCCCAGTGAAGTGATACCCCAGGATGGCTCCGAGCCGTCAGGAAAAGCTTGGTGGATCTGAAAACAGAGCTTTTCTATTTTTAGTCACTATCAACCCTCATAATACTTCCCAACGCCTATTCAGTTTAATTACTTTATTGAGGACAAGAAGTAGGCTCTCCAGTTTTAACGCTTGTGATGTTAGGAAGTAGTAAAATGTTCTAACTGGTTAAAAATGACACTCGTCCGCTTGCCTTTGGTGTTCTCAAGACCGTAATTGTGGCCCAGGCAGCAGGTCTGAAGCTGCTGAGCCGCCTCGAAGCTTTGATTTCCCCCTCCTGCACCGTAATTGAGGTGTTGCATTACAACAAGTGCAGCGGTGACATTTCCAGAGTTAGGGAAAAACAAACGGACGGGGGCAGACCGATCTCCCCGGTGCAGGAGGGCGCCCGGGCAGCGTCCTCGCCCCGTCCTGCGGCTGGCTGCTGCGTGCTGCCCCGCTCGCACCCGGCACGCACGCCCCCTCTCCAGCGCAACCCCCCACCTCTGCCGCTCCCAGCCCGCCCTCGCTAGGTGCTCGGCTACCTACACGAACCTGCCTCTCCTCCGACGGCAGATGAGCCATGCCTCATTAACCTTCCAAACTAATTTTACAATTTACTAAACCACTGTTTTCCCGTGCCCGTTTAACCGTCCCTGACTGTGATAAACTTTTATGGGGCTGGTGGCCAAGAGAAAGACGAAAGGAGGCTGAGGCAATGGGGAGAGGTACTTCAAAAATACAAATGGCAACCCAGGTACCTCCAAAAAAAAGAAGAAAAGGAAAAAAGAGGAGGAGGTGCGAACACCCTCCAAAGGAGAAGGCTGGGCGGCAGGGAGCGAGCCCGGAGCCATGCCCTGATGGTGCTCTGGCCTCTCCCGCCGGCGTTCAGCACATGCAAGGCAGGGAGAGGCCGGCGGGACCGGAGCCCTCGCAGGACAGCGCCCAGCTGCCCTTCGGGGCGAGGCGAGCACACCCAGACCACGCACGGCGCGTAGCCCCACACTTCTGCCCAGCAGCGCAACATCCTCGCTCAAAAACCGCGATGCAGACGAAGGATGGACACAAAGGGGCTCAACACACACAAACGCATCGCCACTATTTTGAGGTAGAAAACAGGAAAAGCAGTATTTGCCTGCACTGAATCTCCAGGAGGGTCATCAGACAGGACTGGTGTGCTGGCCAAAACGCTCAGACCCTTCCCAACTGTAATGCTTATAATGCGTGCTCTGAAGTGACAACCCCGGAAGTATGATACAGAATTTATTCTGGTCCCCTCCCCCAAGCACGAGGGATTAATAAAAATTTGGGATTATATATTATTAAAATGCTGTAATTGGCAAGAAGGTGGAGAGAGGGAAAAATATGGATTAAAAAAAGTGCCAAGTAAATTTATGCACTGTCGTCGCTTTACTACCTAATTAATTCAGTAATTTCAAAAACAATTTTATTTATGTTCCATTTACCACATCAAAAGTGCAAAGAAAAAAAACCACAGTGATGCTAAAATAATACCTCAAGGCATCTATTTTTAATCAGTAAAAAAAAAAAAATCCAAGCCCTGGTTTCTATACAATCTCTCTTGGGCAGACCACCAACTCTAAGAGAGAGAAAACAGCCGAGCCCTCTGTGAGTGCCTTCCTGGCTGCCGAAAACAGAGCTTGTCAAAAAAAAACAAATCCATAATGGCCTGAGGCTCCTCTCCAATCTATTTTCTGCTCAGCTGGTTTTAAATGAAGTTATTATGAGTCATTAAAACACCCGCAAGCCTGTGGAAGTCAGCCAATTACAATTTTAAATTTAGCCTGTTCTCTACCCCATTCTCTTGTTTTCTTCTTTTGCCCACATAAAGCTGCTTTTTTATTATTATTATTATTATTATTTCCCTTCTCCCCTATTTCACTCAAGTGGAAGAGACAGTTATGAAAATCTCCAGTACTTTCCACTAAAAAAATAAAAGACATCTAAGAAGGGCCAAAAAAGATCAAGCTGCAAACCAGGCTTGGATTTAGAGAGATGCGAAAGGCTTTTCTTTTCATTCTTTTTTCTGAAGTGCCATAAAAATGCAATAATTGAATATAAAAAAGAAAAAAAAAAAAGGTGCAGGTTTTAGAAGGTAAAGACAATCTTATAAACTGAGCACAAACGTCAGCCCCAGTGAGGACAAGCTCATCTCAGTGCTGCGCCTGCCTGGCGATGCTCCGTGCTACTGGGGCGTGGGTGCAGCCGGGGGGGCAGCGCTGCCGCCCGTCCCCTCCGCACAGCAGGGCCGGCCCCCACCACAGGACCCCCCCCATCAGCCTCCTCCATCCACGGCCTCGCTGGCCGCAGCTGCCCCCTCCCTTGCGCGCCTGGGGCAAGGCAGCCCTCCCTTGGGGAGGCTGCTGGCGGCACCGTGCCGCTTTGCGCTGCTGACCTAACGGGGGGAACAGTCGGCAGCAGTGCTAGGTAGTGCAGGAGGGAGGTTTATCCCCTGGACAAAACCCGAGTATTTTCCATGTATTTCTTCCAGCTAGCCAGCAAAGAGCAACAAAAGGCACCCAAGCACACCCAGGGGTGCTCTGGCGGGATGCTCGGCCACCGCAGCACTTCCCTCGCAGACGCCTCTGACCGCAGGGCAATGGCTCTCCTTCCCAACGAGAGGGGCACGAGGGATGCTCGGGAGGAACCTCGCCAGAAGCCAGAGCGTGGCGGCGAAGGGACGAACTGAAGCTGGACTCTGGGGTTTCTCATTTTGGCACTGAAGCCTTTGGCTTACGGAGGCCGGGGGAGAGGCGGCAGCGGTTGCAGCACGGCCAGGCAGGGCGGGACGGGGTGAAGGCTGTCCCTCCGATGGGGGACTTTGCCCGAGCGCTGCTGTGCCACATCACCCAACCGAGACAGCTGCCTGCGGTGGGTGAAGGACACCCACGGCCACCTGCACCCCTCTGCCCCCCACATTGCCCAACGCCACCAGCACCGCCCGAGCGGCCGGCCCCGATGGGAAGGCTCCCTGGCTGCACCTCCCTCGCCCGCCACCCAAAAGCAGAGGGGGAGCTGGGGTGGGGAGAAGGGCTGCACTAGAGGTGGGGAGAGATGCCACCAACGTCATCATCCAAACTTCATTAGCCAGCTCTGCAAATTCAAACGCTGCTTGGGGACAAGGGGAGAAGGAAGGGGGAGAAGGGGATATTTTCAGGTTAAAAAAAAAAAAAACAATAATAATAATTTCAGCTTAGCAACAATAAAGAAAGGTTATTACATAATTTCCACTTTTCCTCCACCCTTAAAGTAATGTTCTATCTGACAGCCTCCACTCAGAGGGGAAAAAATGACAAATCCAATCCAAAATTCAACAGCCTGTGTTCTGTTCAGAAAGCACACAGTGTACTATACAGCCCATAAAACTCCAAACAGCCTCCAGACACTTCTGCAATCGTCCTCCATCAAAACACTTTGTCTTGCATACAAAAATAAGATACAGTGCTGAACAGAATACGAAATCAGCCCATTACAGTACAGGGAGGCTGCTACTTAGCAACAAGGGGGCTTTAAAGCCGCGATGCTCTACAGGAAACAAAATCTGTCAAGCCTGTTGGGCAAATGATAAACATTAGCAGTATTAAAAAACACAAAAGCCATGTAAATGGATCGTGCGCGGCGCGGGGAGGGATGGGCAGGCGCAGGCTCGGGCAGGGGGCTGCTTGCCGGCTCGCCCCCAGCCTGGGGGGAGAGGTCTCAGCCCGTGCCCCCCGCAGAGAGGGGCCGGGGGGGCTCCACCACGATGACCTACAGTGAACTTTCATAACTTTCCCATCTAGCATGCACAACGAGAAACCTGGAAGCAAACGGGCTGCACTGCGCTGATCACATATATTTAGCAGTATTAATGTAGACAGATGTGCGTAAGATTTATTTGCTACAGAGAGCACTATGGTGTAATGGGTCCTGGCATCGCACTCCGCATAATGCTTAGCAGAACACCTTAAATAACAAAGAGCAGCCAAAAGCGGGGTGAGAGGAAAAGCAGTGACGGGTGAAAAATAAATATATTTTATCAGGTAAGGGGGGGAAAATAAGCTGGCTCTGAATCAGCAGCCAGGTCTAGGAATTGAGCCAAAACAGGAGCTAAAAAGCAAACCATATTCTTCTGGTCTCAGCTTAGACTCTTGAGGCAGAAAGGATTGGGGGGTGGGGGG